>JAMAMT010000045.1:0-174459 GCA_023630325.1 Syncephalastrum sp. PYS2702 | reverse complement strand
TAGATGAGGCAGTGGCCAACACGCCGTGAGCGTGTATTGACGACCCCGGCTTCGGCCGCTGGTATGTAGAATAAAAACAAGGGTACTCCACGAGAACTAATTTCGGAACGAAATTTTGTAGGCTAGTTACAGCATGGATAGCGAACTCTTCCAACGAGCTGATATTTCTGATAAGTCGGTCTTTATCTTCATCTGATGGGTCTTTGATTTTCTACTTGGATCATAGAATCACAACGTACATACCACGAAACGTACATCTTATCCAGCGGTAGCTAGTGAAGTATTTGCAGTACACGTAGGATGGAACATTTCTCATCTCTCCAGACCAGAACGGGCGTGGATGTGAATTGTAATATTCTAAAGCTGTCGCATGAGACCTGTGGGTCTACCCGGCTCGAGCATAAGACATAGTAAAGACCAATTACGTCGGTCATGATGTTGATAGTGGAGCTGAGAGAAAGTAGAAGAACGTCAAAGCAGTAAGTACTGGTACATGGTGTCATATGTAGTGCTCCTTGGTAGCAGCGTCATCGAGGTTTGTGCTAATCTGGTTAGTAGCAGCAAACGGATAGGATTGGGGATGAGTGGGTCATCACTTCAGGCACACTACCGGACGTGGCCGAGAGACTAATTATTTGTGCTTTCACGCAAATAGACCATCTGCATGATTGATCTGCTATATTATCATTATTTGGCTGTAGAAGCGAAGAACAAAAGGCAAAGGTAAGCTATGCAAGGAGAAACCTTAACTGTAACTCCCCCCAAAGTTTAGTATTCTTTGTAAGGTTTACTTCATTAGTTGCAAAATTCAATACACACCCATGCCCCTCATGGAATGGAAATCTCTCGAGTCAAGATACTATTACACATTCTGTGGAGAGCACTGCATACTTTTTACCCTACTAGGTAAATGCTTATCTATTTTTCCAATTGTGATTGATTTTACATTAGGTAAATGTTTTTTCTTTTTTTTCTTTTTCTTTTTTTTTTCTTTGTGTTAACCAAAGATAGTACGTGTGTGCATATAGGTGGGGCTGCGACTAGAAAGGACGGAACGTATGCGTATGTGTGTGTGTGTATGGGCGTAGTAAAGCAAATGGATATATGCGTTTTGCGAAATGGCGATATTGCTTAGTTGCGGTGGAAAATGCTATAACACAGAGTTCGTCATAGACGGGTGTCAAAGTGTACCGTCGTAGACCGATGGGTGTGATTGTCGGGGGGTGTGCTGGGTGCTTGGTGTGCTGCCATCACCTCGGATATGGATGGTAAACAGATCCGACGTTTCTTTGGATCATCTGGAAGGGTAATTGGCTCGGGTCTTTTTCGCAATCCATGGAGTTCAGTAGTCTCATAACGATGAGCACCACTGCTACTGCTGCTACTACTGTTTCCGTTGTCGTTACTGTTGGTACTAGTTCCACTGCTGCTAGCAGCGGCGGTATTGGTAGTGGCAGTGGCAGTGAATCTTAAGGCGGTAATATCGCGTCTCATCTCTTTTGCTGCTGCCGTAGGTGAGAAATCGGCACTAGCGTCTTTTTCGGTGGCGCTACCTATCGCATCAGCTGCATCAAATAAGTATGTGAACTTGGACATCCTCGTACAAATGGTACGATGGACCTACAATGAGGAAGATTGCCGCCTACAAAAGCAAGAAGAGAAATGAATCATGAGATAATTTCCACTATAGTGATAATATATACATACGTGATGCGTTCGCCAGCGACGACTTGGCCAATTCAAATAATTTGTGCAATTTCTGTAAAAGCTATCAAATATCATTAATCGGATTCTACCTTCCTATATGGGTTCACTTGCCTCATTTTGGCTTGCTTGTGTTAAACGCATCTGCTCTATATGGTCCTGTACTTGCGACCGTTGTTTTTCCATGCTGTTAACCAACTCGTCAATGGCGCGTAATCTCAATAGAAGCGAGCTTTGGGTAAAGTTGGTTTCCTGGTCGGACGAGCTAACGGAACGTGCAGGTGACAGCGCACGCTGCTGCTGGGTAATGGGCGTCCCTGTACGACGCTGGATATTTTGCAAGAGCGCAGGCTGATCCCGTTGAAAGCAATCATGTCGAAACTGCCAAGCGGCGTTCGGGTTTCTTTCATCGATATCGAATGTGTATCCTTCCGTGCGACATATTTTTCGGAAACCGTAAACTATAAAGCGAACAAATTAAAGTGAGCGAATATGCGGGAGAGATACACAATGTGGCGCGCGCGGGGCAAATAGACGTGGGACAAGCAAAAGAAAGGTGTGGCCGCGGAAGGAAGGTGCATCGCGTTGTATTGCGTGTGTGTTGCACATGCACATATGCACACCACTCCACGCCGTCAAGCACCCGTCATCCCTCCGTTCCAAGCACACAGGAAGAATTCCCTTTCCGACAATGAAAAAAGATAGAAAGGGTAGTGACGGTAATAAATGAATGCATGGGAGGCGGCGCATGGCGAAACATAACGAAGAAAAAGAGATAGGATGACATACGATTGAGCTGGCGTACGAAACTTTGCCAGTTGTTGTGTTTAAAGTAACGCGGCAAAACATTCTTCGCAAAGGTGGCCGATTCTGGTATACGTATCATGGTGCCGTCGTCTGACCAGTGTGCGAGTTCACGGTTGGTTGGATCATTGATGATGCTATATCGTGCAGACGAGAAGTAGAGAGAGAGGAGAAAAACAAACAGAAGGAGAAGGTGTTATGTAAAGGGTCATACGTTCCAGAAACTGGGGCCCAAAATAGAAGAGCGCTTTGGGAAGGAGGAGGTGAAAAAATACTCACATCCACAATTTCTTGACAAAGGTGGCCACAGAAGGGTCCGCTTTCGGTATCGCATCGTCTGGTACTTTATGCATCATCGTTTCAATGAGGAGAGGCGATGCGCGTATCTGCGGTTTGCAATTTGTCTTTTTTCCTGGCCTGGAGTGGAGTGTATATGAAAAAGGCGGAAGGCAAAGCGCAAGCCAAAAAAAAAACAAGAGAAAAAGTGAAGAAGAGAAGAGAAAAAAGCGGATCGTTCGAGGATTTTCTAAATTTCCATATGTGGGACCTCCAGCGAACATTTTGAGTTTCTCCCCCCTCTCGCTGCGCTCCCGATTAGTCGCACTCACTTGACCCGGGGCAATCCAGTCTGTCGTTTACTTCAATCTGGCTTTTACTAGATTTATCTTTATCGAGACTTTTCAGAAAAGTAGGTTGGCCCAGAACCAGTGTTACGGGATGGCCTCTCATCCGGTCAAATAGGGGCTGATGGGGGTTGGGGGTCTTTGTCACACGTATACACACGTATACTGTCAGAGAACCGAGAGTGACAGAGAGAGTGAGAAAGAGAGAGGAGAGAGAAACTCATTAGACACGTAACTAAACATGCCCATAACATACACACACACATCAGACATACAAATGCAAATCATGGAGTTGCAACGCAGGAGCGCGTGAGTATGTATGTGCATACAACCCAACGAATCGGAACTCTTACAAGGCTTCTTCCCGCTCCATAAATATACACATGCACCCATCCAAAAGTACAACGAACGCCGTTTATTTGGTCGTGCATAATCGTTTTCATTCTTGGCTTCCCGCTCGTAGCAAACACACAACATCCTGCAAAACTTTTAATACGTGTCGACGATAGTTGGTGGCGATCCATTTTGGGACGGACAGGTAATAATAGGTCGCTTGTTATTTTCCATGATTTTATGTGTGTATGTGGGTTTGGATTCTAGCGAGCGATAAGACCTAGTTCTCGTACTTGTCCTTGATATCCTTCCATTGTTTCTACGCCCCAATGAGTAAAATGAAAAGAAAGAATCATTCATCACGAGTTAAATTGGTGAATGTGGTCAACTTACGCCCTTGTTGAGGTCATCCCAGATCTTGTTGCTGGCAGTGTCGAAGGCCATTTCGAAACCGATAGCACCAGCAAACACGGTGGTAACGAAAACCGAGTTCTTCTTGAAGATGGTGTTGTAGACAGTGCGCGCGACAGGCATGGCGAATAGACTCTTGGGCTGGAGTGAGAGAGAGAGTGGGGGTGGCTGGAAGGGAAAAACAAAAGCACAGCCAAATCGACCACCCCGGCACCACCCAATCATTCGAACACCGACAAGCCACCCGTACAACTGACATCTTATCTCCCTGGATGTCATATTATGTTGTCTACACCTATCTTATGAGCAGACTGAAACACCTTTAGTACTCAGCCACCGTAGAAGTAGTCTGGCAGTCTGAAGCGTATTATCACCCGATTTTCGTGTGTCGCGTTAAATTGATCATTATCAAAAATGAATGGCTCTCCTGACCGGAGATTAAGTCCTCTTTGGAAAGTCAGCGCCCGTTAACCCACAGCAGTGGCTGCAGCCAGTGTCTCTTGATGTTTGTTGTTAGGTTGGGATAGACACATTCTCATGCACGTTTGCGCGTGTGTCCTTTCGCGCGTGTGTCTCTTTGCGACTTGTACCCCGTGCTTTGGTGATCGATGCTTTACGAGATGGCTCAGGGTCTCCAGCCGCTTCGACGGCGCAGGACGGGGAGTCCCCGCCTACGGGTCTGGCGGTTGTACCAGTTGCCTCAATGAGCATATCATTTATAGCACATATCATCCTGTTTTATACGCCTTTCTTCACCTAAGAAAGGGAGATTTTCTTGTATAGCCATTAAGCTTTCTTCGTGGCAGATAATGCCGCGCGGGAGAGTTTCACTTGAGTCACGAAGCAAATGATCCACATACAGCATCCAGGTATTCGGAATATTCTCTAGGATTTGCGTGTACGGGCATCATTTGCATTATCACTCATACAGGGAGGCTATTTAAATTTGGTTTTCGTGATGTTAAGTCAGGCACTGTTTTATTAAAAAGAGTATATGGATGCATAAGAATTCCATTTGTCCTGTATTTGGATAATGGACGTAAGTGAAACACGACAATATGTAAAGTGACCTCTCTCATGTACAGGTACATTGTCATTTGGTAAAAAAAGGGTCCATCCAAAGCCGTACGTACAAACCACATCATGCATACATGTCTCACTTTTTGATTACTCATGCATACATTGAAATTCCACGTGATACTCTGCTATCTTGTAGCAGTACAACATGGCAAGGTTATGATGTCCAGTGTTCCCAGGGGTGCTTTCGCATATACTCCTGTTCTCCAAATCTTGAATTGATGCTTGGGCCGCATCATTTCAGGAAAAGAAAACTACATGGACTGCATTTCGTCTGTAATTAGAAAATCTGACCCATTTTTGAAGCTGTACATACAGTCTCCCGCAGGTGAAGCATGAACTAACCAGTCAGCTCCTGAGCAGCATTTCCAAGGGTCTCATAAGAAAGCTTTTAGATATAGAACCAACAAGGACAAAACCGAAGTAACATCAAGGCTTGGGACAGAGTCAGGCCGCCTGTGATCAATCGGAAAAAGCCGGTTTGACTGGGAAAGTTCAAAATATGGACAAAACTCTAGCAATGCTCCATATGAGCATTTCAACGGGAGTTTATCGTAAAATGAAGTCGACCACGACTTGCAGCGCGACAAACCAAAATATAACTCAAATGTTACATCTGCCTCGTTACATGTGATTAAAAAGAAACGCCGTTCGCGATAAGCAACCGAAATGAAATAATTATAAACTTGGCCCCCAATGTGTAGTTGTTACAGATAAAATGTACCGGTCAACTAATTAGCTATGCATGTAGCAGCCACCTTTACATTCCACGGTGAAGTGTCCGTGTTACCTGGTAATCTACTGGGGGTGTATACTCGATCAAATTCTTCACATGCAGAGTGAATATTGAAATCAGAAAAAGCGCGCACGAGAGACTAAGAAAGGTAGAACAAAACCAAAGACGTATGCCGTTGGTTTTATCTCCGTATTTTATAATGCATGAGAAAGCTGGTTCTGCATGGCCATCACAAGAACTCACTTCGGGTTATGTCGCCCTTTTCCTCTTCCTTATTGCTAGTCCCTTGTCTTCCCATGTTCTGGGCAGAATAAAAATCGTTCTGCAGGCCCCGGAAACCGTGCATGTTCTGGACTTACATGTGGTGATTATAAGCTACGCTGAAGATAGCAGCAGCTGCAGACATATACTGTACAGTACATTATTGATTTTCTTCGTTACAAAGGAGGCAAGGAGATGAAGGAGATGTAACACAGTGGAAGATGAAGCCTTCTTCAGGGGATCTATGATAGACTTGCGACTAAATTTTTTTTATAAAAGCACGCATGATCGCTCACCAGTACAACAATTGAAGACACTACCATTAACGGAACTAAACTTGCGCTGTTATCTCCCTCCTGCTGCAGTACATCTGGCACTCACATAAATGGACTGAGACAGGGATGTTTCGACCAAGGGAAGGAGGCGGAGGAGGTGGAGGTGGAGGAGGAGGAGGGTGTAAATCTGATGGAATAACACCAGCAGTAATGGATAGTAACACACAATTTCGAGTGAGAAGAAACGAGAGGGAGATCATTTCGATTGGAGTAATATGGCGGTGTCAAAAGTATGATACCCCACAATAAAGAAGAAGGTTAGCATACGTACGCCATCGATGCATGTCTAGTATCCATATCTACGGAAAAAAGTGTTATAGGACTGGGCCATGTCTCGCATAAGCGGGCAAGAATTCCAGGAAAAGGCACGGACATTCGCCATACGTACGTTCAGGATACTTGTTAAAAATAAAAATGTTTGCTAAGTATGCTGATTCACATGATGTAAATACGGGGAGCCTGTGTATGTATGTAGATGGCGCCGTGTTTCTTCCAGAGGAACTGTGAAATATGAACATGCTGATCATTGGGAACCCCACACTTTAATGTGAACAGTAATGTAATGTGTCATATTATCACTATTATTACTATTGATGTATTTTAACGGATGCTTTCTTTTTGTCAAAGGGACACATAAAAGGTAGAAAGGGGGCAGAGCGCGATTGGAAGGGGTTACTGCCAGGATGGGCCCATTTTTGACTCCGTGCGTGGAAAAATGCTTGTTACTGCCCTAATTGGCAAGGGCGCAGCCAAGAAGGGAGACGGTCCAACCACCCAACCCAACCGTTTTCCTCTCGCACCGACGCTGGATCGTCTTGTGAGATGGATTCTAGGAGCGTTTGTAGGAATCGCTCTAATTTTCCTTTTGTTCATTAATGACCCAAAGCCATAATATTATTTTTCCTCGCTCTTTTTGTATGTCATAATTCTGTGTGGGAGGGTGACCCTTTCTTCATTCATCTCCTCCCGTCACCCTCCCGTTTTTTGTTTTCTCTCTCTTTTCACTTGCTTCCCTTGCCTCTCTTTTCTCTTTTTCTTTCTGCTTTTCTATTGCCTTTCCCAACTTTCAGAGAAAACGCCAGAACGTTCAACGGGCCAATTTGCATGCAGCACAAGTGTTATTGACGTGTCATCTACGATCATTGCCTTCATTTTATCTTGCTGCCGGTGGTGTACTTCATCATGAATATCGTCCGTACCAAACTACTGCAACTTTACCTCCCCCAGGCATTCCGCTTTCAAAGGTATATCCGCCGATCATTATTGCCGTCATACTCACAAAAATTTTATGTAACTTTTTTTTAAACTTTATGCAACCCTTTTCCCGCAGCATGGGCCTGTGCCATACTGAGGAGCAGACGAACCAGGTGCAGAAAAACTCGGAAATTGACAAGCAACTCGAACGCGACCGAGGTCGTCGAGAAAAAGAATACAAGATTCTTTTACTGGGTAATTCATGCTTAATAATCCCATGTATCGCTTACTCACTGAGGGTTTGACTTGGTTACGCATATGCAGGTAGCGGTGAATCGGGCAAATCGACCATCCTCAAGCAAATGAAGATCATTAACCAAAACGGCTACACCAAGCAAGAGCTCTTCTCTTGGCGGATCATTGTCTACCGTAACATTGTCGAGTCGGCTCAGGCATTGTCCCAAGCCATCTTGGACCTTTCACTCGAGTTTGAATTTCCAGAAAACACTGTATGGATAAGACGAAGAAAAAAAGAATGATAAACTAAAGTTTCTCGCAATTACGCCGTGTAATTTGCAGGAAAACGCCAAGCGGATCCTCAACTACCAGATTCCTGGTGATCCTAAATTCGAGCTGGGCCCCGATCTTGTCGAAGCCATTGCTACGCTATGGACAGACAGGACCGCGTCCGAATGTGTCGAGGAACGACGTCACGAGTTCTACCTGATGGATTCAGCCCCCTAGTACGTATCACTGAATCCGTTGGACGTGCGCTCATTCGATGACTTTAGCTTTTTTACAGAGATACGTCGCATAGGCGACCCAAATTACATACCCACCGAACAGGACGTCTTGCGGGCAAGACTCAAATCTACAGGCATCACCGAGATACACTTCCAGCTGGGCGGACTCTTCATCCAGTACGTCCAAATACGCCTCTTTCTTCTTGTGCTGCGTGTTCTAATCCTGCATACACAGCATGTTTGACGTAGGTGGTCAGCGATCGGAGCGCCGCAAGTGGATCCATTGTTTCGACTCGGTAGCATCGATTATTTTTTGTGTAGCCTTGAGCGAGTATGACCAAGTACTCCTCGAAGAATCACGGCAGGTAAACCAAATAAGGCTGGGGGATGGAGATTCGTCTGGTCACTAACACGAGACTATATCAGAATCGGATGCTGGAAAGCTTGTCATTATTTGAGTCTATTGTGAACAGTCGATGGTTTCTCCATACGTCCATCATGCTCTTTTTAAACAAAGTGGATCTGTTTAAGGCCAAGGTGGGGCGCGTGCCGTTGGAAAAGTACTTTCCCGATTACGGAGGTAAGAATCAGCACCCCAAGGAGGTGAGATTAGAGTGTGGCACTGATGAATTGACCAACCGAAAAAGGAGGAAAAGATGCAAACAAAGCAGCCAAATACATTTTGTGGAGATTTTTACAGACAAACAGAGCCAAACTGAACATATACCCTCAGTAAGTCATTCTTCTTCCTGATACTCTCATAAGACTCACTTTTTACCTGGTCTAGTTTAACGCAGGCGACAAACACCTCTAATGTAAGTACGGATATCTTTTGAGGCTTAAAGTAGAAACTTAGCAAGTGCCTACTTATTAGATACGATTTGTTTTCGCTGCTGTCAAAGAAACACTCCTGCAGAATGCCTTGCGAGACTCTGGCATGCTGTGAATCACATACATTACGCACATAATACCTTACCTCTCTAAAATCTGTTATACCCATCCGCCTTTTTTCTCTCTTTCTCTCCCTGTACAGCTTTTTTATTTATAATTCCTCATCAAGCGTAAAAAAGTTACATCTACCTTCTAGTATATTGACTTTATGTATACACAAGTATATACAAGCAGCGCCAAGCAGTGTGCCATTACCACACGCACGAAATATCAGGATGATTGATCGAGGCTTTCAAAACACTCTGGTGCGATAAATACTGTTCGCGAGCACGTTGCAATTTATATTGTTGGCCAGGACAATTGGATGCTTAACACGGCTGTCCTAGTTTCTGCGAGGAACGAGCGTTCCACGGCACTGGTACCACCATACATTTCGACGGGTCGAAGTGTCTAAAGCGGTGGAGGCCGCGATAACAAGTGTACTGTGCCAACCCTTTCCCTTAAAAATTTGTCACGGCAATCACGGTGACGCTCGCCCACGCGAAACTCTTTGCTTCTGGGAGCCCATGACATCAAGCCCAACTTGAAAAGAGACAAAGACAGGCCAGTAGCCGATACTGACGACCGTTGTATTGTTTAACTACCGTTCCTAAACTCACCCGGGCGGTATGCTCTGTCATGGCGCTCACTTTATGCAGAGGTGAGTTACCATGATGGACGAATGCATTCTTTATTAGATTTTGGGGCCCTGTGTCACAGGATCATGTGAAAGTGAAAGGGACATATATACGGTACCTCTGGCACCTATTCCCGACAACATCTCGCTTCCCATTCTTCTCCTCTCTCACTCATTGTCATGCCAAAATGGGACAGGGACTGACGCCTCTCTATTTCACGCTTTCTCTTATACTTGCCAGTATCCCGGCCTTGGCCGGCTTATACGCACGCTGGAAACTGTACCTGAAACTGGGCGCACTCCTTTATGCGATCTCGGTTTTTGTCATGTGCGTTGCGATCCTGCTCTTCGTGACATTCAAGGTTGTTCAGCACAGCACGCCTTTCCTTTTACGCATCCTCGGACGGCTCAATCGTGTGCTTTCACCCATTGTGTCTCGTGTCTCACAGACAAAAGTGGTTGGCCCTTGCATTGCAGCGCTGGTGCGGGCCAACTTCTTTGTGTGGTTCATGGTGCTTCTTGTCAGCGACCAGCTCATGCGCGCCTTGTTGAGCCGTTTGATCGGGCGTCATGCAAGTCAGACCAATTACTGTAAGAGAAAAAGAAAACGAGACAGAGAAACAAAGTGTCTGTGTCAGATGTCGGGCTCAATTTCCTTCGTTTGTTCCTTTTTTCCACCCATCATTATTCTCAGCGATCGTCAACACCGTCGACCCGACGTTCAGCTTGATCCCAGATGCGGATCAAGAAGACCAGCATAAAGAGTTGCCGCTCAACTACTCGAGCCGCATTGCTTATACCCTCGCTGTCGCAAGTAAACTCGCTTATGAAGACGTTCATATTGTCCAGCATGAATTGAGAAAGGACGGATTCGACGTTGACCACTCATTTTTGCCCGTCGCTTATAAGGTAGCATAGTGTCTGTCTGGAACAATTGTCCCCGGCTCACTCTGATTCTATGTATAGAACGTGTGCGCCTATATTATCGAGAGACAAGACGAGATCTTTCTCATTTTTCGCGGGTATGTGGAATCGAAATTTTCGAACATGACGAACATGACTTTAGCTGATATCCACTGATAGAACCAACCCGCTCAATATTCAGAATTTCGTCACCGACTTCAGCATTGACATGAAAGATATCCAATCAGACACTGGCAAGCCTATGGGTCAGGTCCATCAAGGCTTCTGGGATGCCATGGGCCATCATGACGCGCACCAACCTTCAGATCCTCGTCGTTCATCGTCAACCTTGCATATTGAGCTCAATGCCGCGTCCTTGTATCGTACTGTCTCATCCACCCTCGAAGCTGCGATGAAAATCGGTCAATTTGCAGCCGCGCAGTTCCTGAGCCACGTGGCGGATCCGATTGACCAAAGCTGGGCAGGACATGACACCGATGTCCGAACACACAGTCTGTTTAGTCAAGCCGAGAATTGGATCCTGTCGCTCGCTCATCAACAGCAGCAAAAAGAGGCGGGTGGGGGCCTATCCCCTCGAAAGAAACGGCTGTACGTGGCCGGCCATTCTTTGGGTGGCGCTCTAGGCACAAGTACGTTCAATGTCTAAAACGAGAAGCACCGACTGACATGACAGAAAAAAAAGTTTTTGTTGCCAAGATGCTGCAGACTGATAGCCCGCTCCTGCAGTATTTCGGCGGCCTGTATACCTATGGCCAACCTAAGATCGGCAATGCCGAGTTCACGCGATGTTTCCCCATCGACATCTCTCAAAAAATGTATCACCATGTGTATAATAATGGTAAGAGCATGGAAATGACAGAAAACAAAAGGGAAATTGACATCATTGATGATCATTTCATGAATTAGACATTGTCGCACGTGTACCACCGTCTTGGTTCCATCAATACGAGTGAGTTGCCGACCTCCGAGCTTCTTATTGATTGTTGACATTTGGATGTAAACCTGAAAACCTGGTATGTAGGACTCCTCCAGGCACGTTAGTCTACATCAATGCCTCGCATGGTATCACCTTGTATCCCCCACATCCAAAGACGCACGAGCCAGTGCCTGTGCGCACAATCTCATACCTTCATCTTTCCGGTCTATTGAACCGGCATGTCATTCGGCGGCTTCCCAACGAATCTTGGCTCCGCATCATCTTTCGTCTGCTCTTCCCCTTTTTCCTGAACGACCATTTTCCCACCGACTATTGCAATAGTCTCCGATTCGGTCAAGTGATGTCGGCCGTCTGTCTCGAGGAGGGCATGGCGGGCGGCGATGCGGACGAAGAGAGTGCGATCGGACTTGCAACCGCCTGGAGCGGCAGGAACGCTACTTTGGTGCAACGCTCATAGATCCGGCATAATAGATGCATATATGTATTTCTATAGACTCTGTAGATCACTTCATTAGCTCATTTTACCCATTACTACCATTTGTATCATTTTCGCGTGTACGCGTTCATTGATAAAAGCCAATGAAACCTCAAAAACTTTTTTTTCTGGCGGTGAAACTGATGAAAATTCAAAGGCAAAAACTCCCCTCGGTTTCACATCTTGGACCCAGAGCCGCGACCCTTTTGCTGAGGACCTCTTGAAATTTTTCGGTTTCAAACTGGTCAGGGACCGTGTACCTGACCATCCTTATAAAATGTGCACGCGAGAAAAAGCTTATTCGATCTCTCATCCCCTGCATTCGCCTTTGCTCTAGCAGTTGACCTGTTGTAGCGTCCACCTCCTTCATTTTCTACATCCTGTCCATCATTATGCAACTTCTTTCTCTCCTTACATATGTTCTTGCCTTTGGCGCTGGCGCCATCATGGCTGCACCCGCAAAAGGTGGTGATGTTACTGTCACGCTCAAGAATGACTGCTCGCAGGCGCTGCAAGTCTACCAGCTGACCAATGGTAACGGTTCGCCTCAAGAGTCGCATACCCTTAACAGTGGCGCCTCGTACGATTTCAAGCTTGACAGCCACTGGTCTGGTCGCTTCTGGGGCTGCGAGAAGGGCAACACGAGCAGCTGCGATCACTATGGCTCAGCTGTTTCACTCGCCGAGTTCCTCTTCAAGGGCTTTGCTGGTGTCGACTATTATGACATTAGCTTCGTCGATGGCTTCAACTTGCCCATGAAGATCGATCCTGTCAACGGCAGCGGTGCTTCGTGCAAGTCCCCCACCTGCGCTCGTCTGCCTTCGTGCCCCAAGGAGCTCCGCACTGCCTCCGGCTCCTGTATGAGCGCATGCGAAAAATTCAAGACCGACGAGTTCTGCTGCACCGGCGCGCACAATGGCGACGGCAAGTGCCACGCAAGCTCGTATGCCAAGATCTTCAAGGAGGGCTGCCCCGACGCATACAGCTATGCCTACGATGATGCGACCAGCACCTTTGGATGCAAGTCGAACCAGTACATGGTCACCTTCTGCCCGTCTTCTTAAATTACATAGTTTGCATATCCCCATTCGAAAAGAGAAAAAAATAAGATTGCTCGTACCACGCCACGGGATGGCGCGCGGCGACAGCTTTTTCCATTCCAAGCATGTCTTCGTTGTGTGTTTTTATATGTAGTATGGGGACAGACAGGGCGCGTAAATAAATGTTGAGCGTGATTTTACATAGAAGAGCGGGTTTTGCGGCGCATGACTACACAGAGCCGCCGTCCCGGTCCCCGCTTCATCACTTTATCAAGCACACCATTGTGATGGTATGCGGTCCGTTGTATCTCACGGGGCATTATGTTTAGGTTACTCTAATCTCTGTTTTCGGTTCTGCGTACTCGATAATACTACAAATATACGAGTAAAGTCGAGAAAAGCTCGTCATAAGGGATGATATTCCTTCAAACTTCATTACTTGGTAGCTTAAAAAAAAAAGCGTATGAGTCAATCATCCTTGCTGCGCAATCGAATCAACACATCCTTCATGCTCGTCGCAATTTTTTAGATGTCGTGAAACCTTAAACTTTTTGGAACTATAGCTGAAACGCGTCAGTATTCGAGGTTGAAGGACACGGGACTCTTTCCATGCAATAAGTAACAAGTCTAGCCTTTTCCGCCGTAAGCGGCTTTCCCATACCGGGGCATTCCAAGCGATCCCACTTCCCAGTCAGGTTGTACGTGTTACTTCACCCTCGGTCGAACGAACGCTTGGTGAAATCTGGATGCCGGTGGACTGAGAAGGAAACGTCAAGATGCCAGAAATGCACGCCGAGCGCTTTATAATGGGGGGAGGGAGGTATTCGAGGATGGGTTGGGGGAAGCTTTGCTATCAAATGTGCCTCTCACCAAAATTTCGATTGACGTTGAAAGCTCTTTTTCTAAGTCGAGTGTGCATCCGGGTATGTGGAATGTTTTTTGATGTATAACGTAGCCACCGCTTCCCATGGTGAAGGAGTGGATGTAATTGAGATAGGCAATACGTGCGGGTCTGGGGCTCATCAGTTGGCTGCGGGTATCACAAACCCTGGACCCCCAAAACACCGCACGTTCTTGGTTCTCTGCCACATTTCCATTTTCATTTCTCAAAAAAAGTTATACCAACAAGGACTATCTCGTTGGTGCGGCACGCTTATTGGGACATTTGACCGTTCGACATATAAGAGAAGATCTTGAGAGTACTTTTGTTTCTTCACCAGCATTTTCTTTCACGCGATATATCCCAAGCAAACGTCAAGGCCCTTCTTCTTTTACTTTATACATCATCTTGTTGCTTTCTACGCCGATTATTACAGAAGGTAATAGGCCCAGAAAGTCTCAAACAAAGATTATTGTTGACTCCCTCGTTTTTATTTTTTATTATATTTGTCATAAGCAGTATCATGCACTATTTCTATTCCTACAAGCCCAACGCCGATACCGTATTCCTGTATGGCTCTCTTCATACGGATGAGCCTCTCATCACCGCCGGTCTCCCGTCATCGAGCACCTTCGGGGCGCAACAAGACAATGACCCGCATGATCCTCTTACTGGTGACATGATGTCGTTTGGACGATGGTTAGAGGAGGTCAGTGCGTTCGCGGAATCCTCGGAGATGAACCCTGGTTACCACCCTGAACCTGTGCCGCTTTTGACATCGGGTCTACCGGCCGGTTGGCCTGAATTTTCTACTACCCTCACCACGGGCACTGTTCCGATAGAAGAGGATCCCATTTTGTATGACAGCAATGGTGTACTCGATCACGGCGCTTCCCCGTCCAATTTCCATGGCGATCTATTGCCTTTTATGCCGACTCCAAACCCCATCGCACCAACCGAAAGTAGCCAAGGCGTTTCAGGCTACACGCTGTCTGAACTTCCCGCGGACGGTGATTGGCTTTTTGGGCCTTTGGAACTGGCTAACAACCCAACCGAGGTATATTCGCGTCTTGTAAACCATATATAGTTTGAGACATAAACCAAGTAGTTGATAACTTCAAGGATTGGCTCCAGGTACTGTTGCCGCAACCGATGACGCCCGCGACAGAAACAAGTGAAGACGATCCTCGACTTCCTGTTTCGAGGGGATCACGCAGCAGCCTGTGTGTGACTTATTCCGATGCGCAACAACAGAATCCGCAGCAGAGAAAAAGGCCTTGCCCCCAGGGTCTGCCCTCGCCTTCGCCCACCTTGCCTCCTCCCTCGTACTGTGAGTCTTGTAACAAACCATTCCGCCGGCATGCCGATTACCGACGTCACCTGAGAACGGCCAAACCCCACCAAGGATCGACATCCAAGCACGTCTGCCCGTCGTGCGGCCACGGGTTCACCCGTACGGATTCGCTTATACGGCACGGCCCCACCCAATGCAGCAAGAAGCGCAAGACGGGCAGATCCCATGGTACCCAGGGTGGCCATTAAGTCCGCGCTACGCGAAAAATGATGGTATACAAAATTCCGAAAATCTCGATGCTTTCGTTTATCAGCTACATGACATTAATGATGTCACTTATCCTCTTTAGTAACTTTTCTCGAAACCGATTAAGCTTTCTTATGTTGCCAGCCTTTTTCTTTTTACGAAATCCAGCCGCCGCGCGCTTCGTCCCGCCCCGCCCCCGCCTTACCGATCTGGTCACAGATGGAACGACAGGTGTCACTATATCCCTGCATCAGCTGCCGAGTTGCTACAGCATCATGATGGCTCGCAGTAAGTAATGGTTGATGCATGCTTTTCCCCATGTATGACAGAATAGCTCTTTGGAAATTTTGTCCTTGTCTCCACTACTTATTTTGACAGTGGTGCATGTAAGGAACTCCCTGCTGTTGCTGATACGGTCACCTTCGCACTCTGTCTATTTTATTTTCTCCTCTATCCTTTCAACTTTCCGTTCATTTCTGATTCTTATTCTTCTTTGTACACACTACCTCGCTGTCGTTCTGTGTAATGTGTCTGACCTTCCGCTCTTTCGTCGCTTGTTACTTTCGTTGTTTTCCCCTCTATTTTTGCTGGCTGTGTATCAAATCTATGTTTCCCATTATGCCCATTAAATGGTTTATTTTAAATGAAACGAGTGCTTGTAAAGACATTATTGGTCCTGGTTGAATGCGCTTTTGTGTCATCGGGGCACGTCCATTTGCGGCTGTGCAGAATGACCAACCGACACTTGCCCTGTGCACCTTCGAGTTGTCAAGCACGTTATTTTTCTCATACAGTACCTAGGTGCTTGCCTTATAAGGCAACGAACCACAACACAAAAAGCCCGCAAGCTTCTTTTTGTTTGGTGCTTCCAGGTGGGATTCCTTTGAATGTACAAAGAAGCCAAGGTGCTGCAGCCACCTTCTGGCTGGGATCCCAAAGTTCAGTACATTGACAAGCTTGTATGGTCGCCCAATGTACCTGAGTCCATTCGCCTGTGCTTCGATCCACCTGCGGCCAAGAAGGGCAGTCCTGCAGCCGCAGCCACACTCGCCCTGCAGACCGAGCGTTTCTTGAGCGACAATGTCAACGTGTTTGGCAACGCATTTCCGTCCGTCAAGGATCAGAGACGCAACATTAAGATCAAGCGCATTGTTGATCCCAGTCATCCATGCTGCGGCGCCTATGGTTTGTATGCGGCGCAGACCCTCCAGCCGAAGCAGCTCGTGCTGGACTACCTCGGATATGTCGAGTACAAAGGCTATGATCCTGCGTCGGATTACGTCCTGAGCTTCGGCGACAATGACCTCTCGATCGATGCCAACAAGGCCGGCAACGAAGCCCGCTTCTGCAACGACTTCCGTGGCATTGGCCCCGGCCCGAACGTGTGCTTCCTCAACTACCTGGATGAGTCGACGCGTCGTATTCGTATCGGCATCTTCGTTCAGAACAATGTTAAGATCAAGAAAGGCGAGGAATTGGTAGGGATGGGGGGAATAGACAAGAAAGAAGCATGATGCCTGTCTATGTAGAAGCTGACTATTTTCTCTCTAGCTGGTGACCTACGGCAAATCATTTTGGAGCAAACGAGGCATTGACATGAGTAACAACCACCACTCGGCCCCTTCCCAAGCACAGGAGCAACACCAGCAGCAGAATCAGGACCAGCAAAAGCAGCAAAAGCAAAATCAAAAGCAAAAGCAACAACAGTCAAAGGCTCCCCAACCCAATCAAAACCAAAAGAAGCGTAAAGGCAAGAAACACAGCTGATCGGCCGGAACAGCCGGCTCGGATCCGAGCCGTTGGATGCACCACGTGACCTATCCATATGTATGGATGGATCTCTGTAACATCACTTGTGTCGTTCGGGGCTCCAAAGACACATGCACATCATCCCAACCTTACCTTTTATCTTATCCTTCTCCTGAAGTAAGAAAAAAAATACCGTTTCTCTTTTTCTCTCTTTTTCTTTCCATTTGCTTATTTCCTTGCATCTTCTTGTCTCCCGCCCACCCCTTCTTCTGTCCTCTCCTCTTCCATATCCTATTTATTTCTCTTTTATATAACATACACATATAAAAGAAGCTGTCTCTTGTGACGCGACACACCTGTCAATCCCCGTTAGTAAATTGCAACGCGTCATCCGCCCGAGATCATGTCGGTTTACAACAGGCCGATGGGACCACCCCCTCCACCTCCGCCTATGCCCCAATCACGTATTATTGAGATGCTTGAAGCCATCCGTGTCGAGTTTGATCAACTTGCGCAAGAGGTGTACGTCTGCCGATCCCAGCGTGACGATTTCGAGCATAAAGGTGAGAAAAATTATATACAGCTCGTCGCGGACGGCGCACCTATAAAAACAAGAAGAAAAGAAAAAAGCAATAAAGCAATGCTGACACCAGCCCCGAAAAAAAAGTCAACGCTCAGGTACAGGAGATGAACAACTTCCAGCAAAGTCTCCTCGACCTGGAGCGGGTCCAGCAGAACATAAAGAGCAAGTACGTGTAGTCTAAAGAGTTCGTTATCGTTTTGACATTGTAAGCGTCTGCTATTGTAGGTACGAAGAGGAGATTGTGAGCCTTCGACAACAGCTAGAACAAGCGCAAGGACGCGCGGCCATGGGACATCCTCATGGACCGCCTCGGCCTGCAAGCAGTAGCAATCCAACGCCTCTGGGTGGACCTCCCTCGATCCCACCGCCGTCGTCGTCGTATCGCCCGCCGTCGATCCATACCAACCCGTCTCCGTCGAATGGCAGTAATACCAACGGCCATGCTTCCTCCAGCACGCCTCTGCCCGCCATACCCACGCACGCCACTATGCCCCACCCGCCGCCGCCTCCTCCTTCGCTGCCTGCCCCGCCCACTTCAGCCAACGGCCCGTCATCGTCGTATTTCAATGGCAATGGGCCTCCGCCCCCGCCTCCTGCGCTCGCTCCACCGCCACCACCGCCAAGTTCATCGTCATCCCATCGGGCTGAAACCCCGTATCCACCCATGGGCTATCCGCCGCACCCGTCGCCTTCGCATCACCATCACAACCACCCGCCTCCGCTCTCACCTGCCGCGTCGATGCCGCCCGCCTCGGCCCATAATCCTGCGGCTGCAGCGGCTGCTGCTGCTTCAGCGGCGCATCATGCGCATGCTGCCAATACGAACCCGCCTCCACCGGGCACGGCCTACGGCTCGCCTCGAATGCCTCCACCCCCTTCCGCGAATGCACCGCCGCCACCTCGGCAACAGCAACCACAGCAACAGCAAGGTGTGTATCGAGGCCATATTGAGATGGATGGGCGAGATACTCATCAAGTTTTATTATTTTTCCACTTTGCTTAGGCTTGTACGGTGGTCGTGTGCCTGCATCGCCTGCTCCGGGTCCTTATCCGCCGCCGCCACAACCTCGCCCGGGCGCCGAACCCAGCCATGGTCAGTACTAGACGTCCCTTCATTATAGAGAAGAAAAAAGAAAAGAGAAGAGGGAGAGTGTGTGCGTGTGTGTGTGTGTGCGATAGAGATCACCCGAAAAGGATGTGGGGCGGGGAAATACATATACAACGCCTTATTTTAAACCTTTTTTCTTCCTTGTTTCACTTTTTCTCTTTTTACGTGCCATTCTGTTGCAATTTTGCAGGTGGATATTATGCCCGTCCAGATCCCTCGGACAGCCCCGTCAAGCGTGCGAATAGTATCAGCAAGGCAACGACGGCCACGCCACCGGCCCCTCGTCCGCCGTCGACCCCTACGACTACCACTTCTACCGCCGCCGCTGCTGCTGCTCCAGGAGCAGGAGGTGGTGGTGGTGGAGGAATAGGCGGTGGTGCTGGTACGCTGGCCGACGTCGATCCTGAGAATGTGCCACCCAACATGAAAGTCGAGGGCCAAGACTGGTTTGCGCTGTAAGTCAATGTTCGCGTTTTTCCACTTTCCTTGCGCTTTGGCTGAAAAGCGCGCGTGTGCGTGTATGTGATACAGATACAATCCCAAGGTGTCACGACAGCTGGATGTCAACCTAGTCCACACCTTGACACACGACAGTGTAGTATGCTGCGTCAACTTCAGCACGGACGGCCGGTACCTCGCCGTGGGCTGCAACCGCTTGGCCTACATTTACGACGTGCTGACGAGCCAGACCGTGTGCGTCCTCCAAGACGACACCGTCGCCAAGGAAGGCGACCTGTACATCCGGTCCGTGTGCTTCAGCCCAGACGGTGTGTTCCTCGCCACCGGGGCCGAGGACAGACAGATCAGGGCAAGTAGCAACATGACGGGACCATGAACAGCTTGAAGCGACAGGAAAAGACTCATTCTTTTGCCCTCCGTCTATGCATGTCAACAATAGATTTGGGACATTGCGAAAAAGCGCATCCAGAACCGACTTACGGGACACGAGCAAGACATTTACTCGCTCAACTTTAGCCAGGATGGGCGCATCCTAGCGAGCGGCTCGGGCGACCGCTCGGTGCGCATCTGGAGCGTCCTGGATGGCACGTGCACACAGATATTGACGATCACTGACCAGGATCAAAAAGACCCGGGCGTGACATCGGTGGCGGTGTCGCCCGACGGCCGACTCGTGGCGGCCGGCTCGCTCGACAAGCATCTGCGGATTTGGGACACGCACACGGGCGAGCTGCTGGAGCGGCTCGAGGGACACAAGGACAGCGTGTATTCGGTCGCGTTCATGGCAGGCGGGCGCACGCTGGTGAGTGGCAGTCTGGACAAAACCGTCAAGATGTGGCAGCTCGGCACGCGCGGCTACGATCGGTCCAAGAACCCGTGTCTGGCGACGCTGACGGGCCACAAGGACTTTGTCCTCTCGGTGGGCTGCACCCTCGACGGGCGCTGGATCATCTCGGGCTCCAAGGACCGCGGCGTCCAATTCTGGGATACCCGGACGGGCCAAACCCAGTTCATGCTTCAAGGCCACAAAAACTCGGTCATCTCGGTCGCGGTCAGTCCACAAGGACGGCCGCTGTTTGCGACGGGCTCGGGCGATTGTCGTGCGCGTATCTGGAGTTTTGATCCTGTTCGTCTTTAGAAGGAACCGAACCAAGGACAGGAAGAGGCCATGTCCTTCTTATTTATATCTTTTATTTCCTTATTCCACACACACGCACACGCACACACACACACACACACATATACACACGACTTGTTCTTTTTTTTTTCACTTCACCATACCAAAAGAAAAAACGAAGAAGCCAAAAACAAAGACCGAAAGAAGTCCTTTTATGATGCTTCGCTTTGCTCCTGTTCTAGCGCAACCATCCAGTCCTGGAGTGGCCTGTCGTGAAAAGTGTAATCCATGCCAAGCTCGCCGTTTTCAATCAGCTGGCGTTCTTCAATGGCACCGAGCACAGCCAGGACGTCGGTGTTCAGGTGCTGCAATCGATTGAGCTCCCTCACCAGCTGTTCCTCGTGTTTCGAAATGAAATCATCCTTCTTGTCCACAAAATGCGCTATCCAGAGAGATAGAGAGGAAAGAAAGAGACAGAGAAAGTATGTGTGGTAAGCAAGATAGGGTAGCAATGGATATTCCTTGTTATCTTACCAATAAACGCGTCGGCGCACTGGACGACGGCATCGATCGCGTCTGACTTTTCGTCAGAGACACGCTCGGGTATCCTGATGGGATGCTTGTCCAGGATCGTTTTCCAACGGGCAGCTAAAGTCATGCATGAGTGAACCCGAGCCTTGTGTTCTTCCCGTCTTTTTTACCTGCTCCCTCGAGTTCGGCCCGGGTCTCAGGAGAGTCATGCGATACGCCAGCGAGGACATTGGCGCGAATGAGTAACGCCGCCAAACAGTCAACGACGCCTTGGGCAGACTGTAACTGTATGAGTATAACAAGCTTCTTCTTCGTACAGCGTTTTTCAAATTTACCAGACGATAGCTGGGGTTCAGGTTATCCTTGATCTGCTCGATGCGAGTGCTCGTGGCGGGCTCCATGCCCTGCGAACGCAGCGAGACCTGGTAAAAGGTGTCGAGCTCCTTGCGAACGCACCCGCGCAGGTCGTCACAGGCGCGCTCGAGCTGGCGCAGCAAGGCATGGCGACGGTCTGCACGCGTGTCGTGAGGGTATTCCGGGGCGAGGACGGCATGCATGGCCTGGTTGGTAGCAATCATCTTCTGGACGCGGCGGTGCTTATCGGCCAAGCCGCGCGCGATGCGGTCAGCCTCGGCCCGCAGTGCCTTGAGCTCCATGGCATCATCTTGGTTCTGGGACGCTCTGCGCTCCAGACGTGGGATGGCATCCTGCAGAGTCTGGCGGCGCGCCTCGGCGGCATGTCTGTCTGCCTTGGCGAGATAGGATTGCCTGCAAATCACGTATCATATCATTCAGTCCATATCCAGTTCGCAGGCAATGCATTACCAGGGCTAAACCCTGTCTTTCTATGTCTTACACGAGGGCATTGCGGATGGTGGGGTCTGGATAGAGCTGATGGGCGCGTTTCCGCAGCTGGTCGCAAGCGTGGCGGGTGGGATCGTCCGAGGGCGGCCGGGTCTTGTCGAGGGACCGGTCCAGATCCTTGAGCTGCTCCCTGAAATGCAAGTGCTTGGGCGTGGTTTTGAGATGGCTGCCACGGTCGGCCTGGACGCTAAGCAGGCGGGTGAGCGTGTTGATGAGAGCGGCGGGTGTGTTCAAGAGCTCCTGGATGTCCTGCTGCAACGGCTGCGTGTCGCGGCTGACCCGCGCCGTCAGTCGGTGCTCGAGTTGCAAGCACACCTGATCCACTTGATCGTGGAAAACGCTGCTGGCCCGGCGTCGCTGGGATGGAACCGCGTGCTGCAGATCGCTCAACAGGGCAATGTAGCTCTCATGGCGTTGTCGCTCCTCAGTCAAGTGCTGGCGGTACGCGCGCACGCATGCCAGTCGACGCCTTCGGATCGCAATCGCGTTTTCTGCATCGCGTACTTCGTATTCTATCGAGGAGAGTTCAGAAGGGATTTCAGGTAGGAGGCATGACTAGTTACCTAGTTTCCTAATGGCCTGGAGCGTGTGTTCGTTTCTTGCCTTGGCCTGTTCATACTGGTCAGACAGGAGAGACATATTTTCTATTCGATGCTTTTGCCGATCGGGGGAGTTCCCGCTTTCATTATTTCACTTTTTTTTTCCGGTACATTCACATATCCAAGTATACCAAAGCCAATTTTATGTATTTCAATTCTTCAGCATTCATATGCCTGGAACAGTTAGTCCTTACAGCATCCAATCCATGGCATCTACTGGGTGAGAACTTGGGATACGAAAAGTGAGCTGATCTATTTTGTTTATTCAACATGACAACAGGTATTGGACACTCAGCATTCTCTCTTTCTCCTACTTTCTAATGTTGATGTATCAAAGAGCAGGCTGGCATCACTCTTTGATTTGAGTGAATACATTACAGATCAGAAATTTACCCCATCCATCAACTCGAAATAAAAAAAGAGGGGGAAAAAAAACAGTAGATAGGCATTTATTTTTTATTGCTTCACAGAAATGGAAGGCGGTTACTCTTATGTCATGTGCTGGTCGTTGTACTGAGTTTGATAAAATGCCTCTTTCTCATTCTCACTCGCTCACTGTTTCTCTACCATTTACCATTTTCGATTGGCTGTGTGCTGGGTGAGTGGAAAAAAGAAAAGTCAACTCGGATGTGCCAGCCAAGAAAACGGGCATAGTCTCTTCCCTTCTTTTTACTTTCCACCCGCTTTTCCTCTCTCTCTGTTACCGCCAAGATTCTTTTCTATACCGTTTCTCACCATACCATGTTCAAAAAGCCCACAAAGCAGGACGTGCTGCGGATATCGCTCGGGCACAACGGCCCGGTGACGGTACACAGCATGCAGGGCGACGAGCAGGGCGGGATACTGAGGGGCACGATTGTGCTTGACTGCCCCAACGATCTGCGTATCAAAGCACTGACGCTGAAATTCGAAGGCAGGGCCAAAGTGATGTGGTCCGAGGATGGTAACCATTGGCACAAAACAATAAAGCCGTACGTCTCTGTAATTAAGCTATCTCACGTGTTTATTTCATATTACTCTCTCTGTCTCCTCTCCTTTTTCCTTCCCGATACGCATTCGCCAGGCCAGCATTTTCGAGATGAACGCCAATTGATACAGCACGAATGGCATTTTCTGCCTTCTTTGCCTTACAACAAGGCCCACCACCTAAAGGGCAAGCACACCTATCATTTCTCGCTGCCTCTTCCGGTCGACTTGCCGTCGTCACTCAACGAGGACCGTGCGACGATCGCCTATCACCTCAAAGCCGTGGCCGAGCGACCCGCCTTTTCGACCAACTTTGTGTGCAAGCGCAGCATCAACGTGCAGCGCGAAGTCGAGCCGACGCCGGCGCTCTTGCGCGCGGTGGCGAGCGCGCGCACCGCGTCCAGTTTCTCGTACCGCGTCCAGCTCGACCGGCACATGTACTCTCCCGGCGCAGTCGTGCCCCTGGGTGTGCAGGTCCACACCACTTGCAAGGTTCGGTCCTTTGTGTGCGTGCTCAAGAATTACGTCACGCTCGTGACAGCCCGCCACGCCTGCCGGTTCTCTCATACCTTGGCCTATCTGAGGGACGACCATTTCGGGCCTCGCGATACCAATGCCTCCTCGCCTGATATCATCCTCAAGACCGAGCAGCTCAAGATACCCCAGGACGTCGTGGCCGACACGCACACCGAGTTGCTCCGTGTCAGGCATAAGCTCAAGATCAGCTTCATGCTTATCAAACAGGATGGCACTGCCGCGCGTAAGTTCGAAAAGTTTCAGGGGAAGGATCTTGGAGACGCTGACACTCTTCTATTTTTTTTTCTTTTTGTGGGCTGTTTTTCCACAGAGGTCAAAACCACGATACCTATCATTGTGGCACACCTCTTCGAACCAGAAACGGCGCAGATCGTTCCACCGACCTATGAAGAAGCCAACTCCCTTTCGACGACGTATCTGGCCCAGTTGAACCGTGTCCCCTCCTATTCGAGCATAGCCACTCAGACCGATATCCCTCACCGATTCTCTCGACAGTCTCTGCTGCCCGCCTATGATTCTATCCCCTCAAGCTAAGAAAAAGCGCAGGGATGCATGTGTGTGTGCGCCTGTAAATGATACTGTTCCCGATCATACCAATATTTACCAATGATCTGCGGCTACCCCATTTTTGGTTGATTTTACTTTTTTGTCTCTCTTCGTTTATCAAAATAATTGCCTCAGTTGCACAATCACAACACCAACGCGACCACATAACATAATAAGAATCCGGTCAGCCGCTCCCATGAGCCGGACGTTTTTTGCGTATCGAGTCTACGGTAAAGTTACGTGCTTCTTGCATAAAAGCAGGCAGCGTCTCGGGTTGTTGACGACCCGCTCCGTCCGACGCGGTCGAGCCGACTAACACCAAGGCGTCTACCACGCTTTCGTCGTGCAGATGCCGGACGAGCTGGGTATACAGCTCACGAGGCAGTTTCTTGCAAGATGTCCCGGCCAGCTTGATGATCATGTCTGCTTCCAGCGGCGGTAGTTTTCGCAACAGTTTGGCGGGGCTACAGGTACCATACAATATGAGACACGTTTTTCTTTGGCGAGACAGGGTTCGTTCTCTCTTTTTTCTATGCTTCTTTTTGCTCCCTTTTTTACCTGGTGCTGGCCATGATATCTTCTCGGATCAGGGCCAGCTGCGCGACGATGAAGAGGATATTGAGATGAAAACCAAAGGCAAACATGACGTCCCAGAGCCGCAGCAACTCGGACAAAGGTGGGGTGCAGGCTGAGAATGTCAAGACCGCTAGAGAGAGAGAGAGAGGGAGGGAGGGAGATTTGAGGACCTGATTGAGTGATCCACCAGAAACAAGGATACGTACATGCAAAAGCATACATATTGGCGGAGAGGCCTTTGCCCATGAGATAGCCGTAGAGCTCTGGATCCAACGCACGGAGGCACATGTCCACCAGCTAAAATGAAGAAGAAAAAGGAAAAGGGAAGACGCAATATGAGTTTCACTTTGACCGCCATGGCCCTATTATGTATCGACGACGCACCTTGATACCGCAGTGGACGCCTTTGACCGTGGGCTGAACATACAAAGGACAGACACGCCAGAGAAAGTCAGAAAAGGCGAAAAAGGCTTCCATCTCGGGCAGGACCATCAAGAACGGAGCAGCGAGGACGTTCATGCCTTGCACATACGTCAACTCAGACACGCATGCGTTGCGTGTGAGCGCAGACCGCAACTGCAGTTCCTCCGAGGTATCGCCTGTCTTGGTATCTACATAATATCGGCACACTCAACAAACACTCTTGTCTTCCGGAGAAGCACTTTCTTTCATTTTGTTCTTTTTTTTTTTTCTTTTTTCTTACTCTGTTTGCTAATCCAGACAAAGGCATTGAGCACGCGAATGAGCATGTCTTCCGAGACATGCTCGAGAAAGCTGGCGTCGGTGGTCATGGTACGGAATGTGTCGCTGCGTATCTTGTCGTCCAGGGCGCTTGGCCCGCGGTGGACAAGACTGATGTAGCAAGAGGCCGAGACGTGGTGGAGGTTCAACAGGACTTTCCACACTAACCCACGGTACTAAAGAAAAGCACGGTATTGTGTGTGAGAGCGAGAAGAAGAGAGAAGCAGACAAGTCGTCCATCTATCCATAGATGTACCTCTTTGGGACATGGGTTAGAGAATAAGGTCCATCTGAGGTCCTGAATATGGCTTTCCAGTTCCTTGGGTGCTGTAGGTACGCCTTGCAGCAACCTGCGATAGAGATGAGACATGCGGGTGTGAAAAGAAGAGAGGATGAAGGAGAGAGAGAGAGAGAGAGAGGGATGTCATGGAGACTGTGCTCGGTTGCCATGCAAAGAGAACAAAGGACACGTCTTCATTGTTTGTGCTATATGCTCATGCTTAGTGGTATTGTATTTGAATGAATGACTATGTACAAATGAAACCCCTGATATCACCCTCACCCTCCTCTTCATGACTGGAACCCACCACCACTGCCGCCACCACTGCCACCGCCTCGATTGCCACGATACCCCCGTCCACGTCCCCGTCCTCCTGCGTTATTGCCAGGAGCCCCACCACCACGGTGATACGGCCGAAAATGATGCGGGTGACCTCTCTGTGATGGCTGTTGGGATGGGCCGCCTCCGCCTCGAGGTGATCCTCGGCCGCGGAAAGGGCCTCTCGGCGATGGAAAGCCTCGTGTGGAAGGAGCTGGTCTTGCATTGTCCGAGGCTGTACTCGACTGTTGCGATTGCTGTGTTTGTTGGTGGTGTTGAGGCGTGACACGCGGTGCAGAGAGGTCCGGCTCTTCTTTAAAGAGGAGTGTCTCGCAGCCCACCCGCTTGACGTCCGACTTTTTGGGCCGTGTCACGAGCAGTTTGCGTCCCCGTCTGAGTTCGCATGCGCTAGATATGTAAATCGAAGAAGAAAAGTGTATAAGGAGACAGGTGCAAAAGACAAACACACCCTCTCTGTATAATTACGCGTTTTTGACGTGGAGGATATCGCCCGGGAAGAAGGTATCCTCTGTCGAGCTGTACGTCATGTCAAACGTACCAGTGCGATCGGCGACGCGGCAGGTATAAATATAGCCAAAGCGGATGGGTCGAGTCGGTTCAATGTCTACGCAGCCGACCTGGATGAGCTTTATTTCAGATGGGTGCGAGATTCTACCGACCTCGTTCGAGAAGAATAACTTCGCAGTTGACGAACATGCCGCCTTCGAGTTGATCCAGAGTCGACCATTGAAGGTTGGGATCTTTTTCGGGTACACCATACGCTGTCGTGACCATTCTTCAAATTAAAGTACGCAGAGAAGAAGGAAGGCAGCACGTCTCTTCCATTTGCACCCAAAATTCAGACGTCGTAAGAAAAAATGTTACACACGTCGCCTAGTTTGTATGCCATGAACAACCCCTTCACCCTTCCCAACCTCGGAGGCTGTCATAGTAGTTTCTCTGCATGCATGCATTTATCCATGGAAGAGAACCCTGTAAGCATGCCCTCTTTTTAAAACCATCATCCCTCCTCCTCGTCCGCCTTCTGCTGTTTACAAAACTTGCCAAGATATAGATAAATTACGATTTATGTATATGGGTGAATGGAAATACATCATCAGTCATGTTCTTTCTTAAAAATCAGATGGGGCCGCTCGCGACTGATTTTGAGAATGGCCTGTCCAAAGAGAGCATTGGCCCATGCGAACCATGGACGCGTGTATTTGTTGTGACCTGTATCAAGAGAATGAGCTTACATGGAACCCTTCATGCCTATCTACACTTACCATCATCATAAATATTGACACTCTCGTGGATCAGACCCGTGCCGTCGGTCGTCCGCTTGAGCATCTCCAGGGCCTCTTTGATTTCGTCATCATTGGAAGACGAGAGAATCTGCAGAAAAAAAAAGTCAGAATTTCATCTGCACCTTGCGTGTTCTATACAATAGAGAGATATACATACCCTCACGATCTGGGACATGGGCCATGGGTAATTGATGGCCACGTGAGGCCCGCCGATACCAGCCATGCCGCCCTGCCGAGGGCCGTCAAAGTAGTACGGATTGTCACGCGAGAGGACGAGACGTCGTGTGTTCTGGTAGATGGGGTCATCCTGGTCCACAAAGCCCAGCAGACTCAGCGACAGCAGGGATGGCACGTTGGCGTCATCCATGAACAAGGCCGACCCGTAGCCATCTACCTCATCTGTGCACAATGAAAACAAAATAGAGAAAAGAAGAGAGAGAGAATATATGTGTATGAGCATCCCTCTCTATGATCCCTGTATCCATTAGGCACTTACATGCAAAAACCTTGCCATACTTGGGATGATGGAGCACCGCATGCTGATAGATACCGTCCCGGATCTCCTTGGACAAGTCCGTCATGACCTTGGCTTGTGTCGTATTGCGCAACGCCACGAGCCTAGAAGCACGCTCGAGCTCGACGGAGATCATGGCGTTACCAGGAATAAAGAAGGGAAAGATAGTGGCATCGTCCGAGGGCCGGAACAAGACCTTGATCATGCCTGTCCGATTGACAGGATTGCCTTGGCCATTCAGGAACTGTGTCTCAGTGGGACGGTCGGTCCAATGCGTGTAGGCGTTGTAGACAGGCCGCGGATGACCCGTGACGGGGTCGAAGGTGGGTTCCTGCATGTGCTGCAGCGTCTGAATCACATTGTCCACGGCGGTCACCCAGTCGTGCGAGCCTGCAAAGGAGTCATCGCCCGTGGTTTCCCAGTACTGCGTCGACAGGCTCAAAAAAGAGGCGAGCGAGTCGACCTCCCACTTGTTCTCGTACACTGCTCGCGGGTCAATGCGTTAAAACACATATACACAATGATCCAAGGGAAAGCCTTGGCCTGGGAGGTCCTTTATCATTACCTCCTTGTTTCAGCTCGCGTTTAGATATATCCTGGCCTTGCATGGACTGCGGCTTATGGAATGCATTGGCAAAAGGGTCGATATTGATAAACTGGGCCTGGATATAAATGGCGCCGAGAAAGAGGCGCTTGAGATTCAAATCCGCCTTGACGTGCTCAAGGTAGGGCAACAGCTGATTCGCCGAGTCTCGGAGCCACATGGCGTCAATGTCGCCCGTAATGATATAGCTGAGCGGCGAGCAATCCGTGCTATTCAGGCACGCCGTTTGCTGGATCGTGGTGTCGAGTGTGTTGGGGTATGCATTCGTAAACAGGCGGGCTAGGTCGAGGTCGGCCATCTAACAATGTCAAAATAGTCAAATAATTTGGGTTTCGCCAAAGTCCACGATTGATTTGAACCGACATGAGTTTTCCTCAGCTTACCTTGGCTGATACGGTGTCGACGACCGAGTCGATTACTTGGCTGGTGAAGCGGCGACAAGCTTCGATTGGGCGCTGGAAAGGCAAGTTGAGCGGTCCGCCACTGCCAGGTTCATGAAAGACGCGCGAGTATCTAAAGACACACAGAAAAAGGGTCAATCCAAATATTCCCGAATGCAGCAGGGCATCGGCCTGTCACAGGAGTTCCTGACGTACTCGGTATAATCAGGGCAATTGTCCGCAGGCATATTGGGAGGTAATGGAGGCGGTGGCGAGAGGTGATAGCGACGACAGCTCGAGAAGAAGTTATAGCCACCCACGCAAGTCAAGCTAAAGAGACAAAAGAACAAGAGCAAGACAATTGCGCCTCCAAGAAATGCATACTCCAATTTATAAAGGAGACGGTTCCTCCTGACGAATGCATTATCACTTTCTGAGCGGGCTATGAGTGGCTCTCGCTCTCCGCGTGAGACGTCAGTGGTGGGGGCGTCGGCCGCCGTTGCAGCTGCTGTTGTTGTTGCAGGTTGCATGAATCTGTTTTTCCAGAATAAAAAAATAAAATTAATTCCCCTGGGGAAAAAAGGATCTATCACGTATCCACAGCGTCATCCGACATCCTACGCACACACACACATGCACCCATGTTCACGTAATAAATTAAAAAACGCGCGCGTGCGCGTTCCTTTACAGGCGGTGTGAGGTACTTACAATAATAAATAAAGATTTGGTCGTGTTTACGATTTCTGTTCCTTCTTATTCGTTTTCCCTTTTGAATATCGTGTATGAATAGATAGGCCACTACAGGAGCGGGTTGGCAAAATGGAAAAAGGGAAAAAGGGGGAAAACGGCAAAAAGAAAAAGGAGGAGAAAGAGTGTAGTATAAGTTTTATATATAGTCTCTTTCTCTATACTGTGAGTGTTTTGGATGTGTTACACTATGGCGTAGTGATGGGGTATCGCATCGGTCCTTTTTTTTTACACACACACACACACACACACACACTACTATACATACACATCTGTGGGTAATAGAGAAAAAGGTCTTAGTGTGGCTCACACGGTGACCTTCCAAAACACCATTCGCCGAAGCAGCAGGCGCATGACTTCCTGCAATCTGGGTCCGACATATCCCATGATGGCATACGCGATCGGAGACTGACGCCGCCACAGGACTAAAAAGAGGAGGAGCAGAATCACGAAATTGATCAATGCGTGTTTTGCCACGGATTTGAGCAGCCGTCGCAAGGACCACCGCATGTCTTGTTTCTGTTTCTCTTTTTTAGACAGGCCCTGTCGCAGCATCTCGAGCTGCTCTGCGAGCGCGACGACCTCGGTCTGTAGGTTTTCCATGGCACTGTGGCGCGATCTCCGCCGCCGCGGCGAGTCGCGATGCGATGCGTGAGAGGGTTGATAGGATTTGGTGTGGGTATCATGAGTAGCAATGGTCTTGTCGGACGCATTGTCGTAAGGGAAGTGGTTGGGTGAGCCGATGGACATGGCGGCGGTGGTGCGTGCGACTTCGCGGTCGACGGTGTCGGTATCGGAGAGGACACTGTCGATCGAGGTGGGATTGTAATCGCTCAGCGGACGCACGGTGAGTTTGTGACGAGAGTAGCTGGGGGATAGGTCGGGTGTGGCGGGATAATCGTTCTGGTGGTGGTTGTGGTGGTGGTGGGAGTGGGGGTGATGAGCAGCATTCAACTGCTGTTGCTGGCGCAAATAGGCGGAGGGAGACATGAGCTCGGGCGAGGCGGGCGAGGTCGCGTGCAGGAGTTGGCGGTCATCGTCGAGTTGGTGTGGGCCCAGGTGGGCAAGATAGTATTCTTCCTTTTCGCCTCCGTTGGGATCCCAGGTGGCGTCGGCCATGACGGATTCTATGATGATAAACTTCAATTAATGCAAAAATAGAGTATATACCCAGACGACGAGCGTTACCATGGTCCTCGTTGCTTAGTTCGGTGTCACTCTCGAGAAATTGAAGGGATGTAATCAAGTCGGGGGTGGCTTCATGGTCAGGGTAACGGTTGATAAACTATGAATCATTGTACGTCCGTGTGCGTGTCAGAAAAGAGCGGCATATATAATTTTGTGGGCCCATCGATATAATTATGCTTTGTCATACCTCGACCAAGAGTTCAACCAGAGTATTCACGTACAGCTGCTGTGCCTCGGTAGGACTGATTCCTCGTCGTCGATCCCATGATTTCCTAGTCATTGTATAAGAAGACAGTCGCAATCGTTGCACTCCAGTGGGCTTTACCATTTGGCGTACTGGACCATATGTCGAGTGGATGGGCGCGGGGTATTGCAGTCGCCTTGAATGGCCTGCTTGTACAGACCATACAGATTCAGCTTCTCGGTTGTGGTGGGCTGCAGAGCACCGTGGTCGGGCAGCCCGCGTACGACGTGGAGTGCTCTGCAGAATCGTATTTGCGTCGCAAACGACGAGTCAGACTTGGACATTCCGTGAAAAGAAAGGAAAAAAAAAAAAAAAGAGAGAGAGAAGGGAAAAAGAGGTAATTGGGGAATTTTCAAGAACGTATGCGCGTGGTAAGACAATAATTCAAAGAAGAATGGAACGATTGGGCATTTCACGTGGAGCCTCCACACATTGGCTGTTTAATATTAAAAAGATCCCCCAAAAGAACATAGGCATGTACACAGTGTATCTTGTCTTTTATATAAGCTCGCGTAATACATTCAAGAGGGTCCTCTTCTTCTGTTCTCATGTATCGCACCTCCTTTTGCACGTTGGCTCATGGAAAAAACAAATGCGCCACCGTGCATCGATCACCCTTACTTCTCTTGAAAACCTTATTCTCCACATAGCTTTTAACTCCTTACGCGATTTGACTCTTTATATATATACATATACATATATACATATATATATATTCTACCTTCTTCCATTCTTCCTTTCCTTAACCCATCATGTCCGACACGTCAAGATCGTAGATACTCTTGGGGTCTCTGCTGGCCAGCTTCTGTCGAGGGTCACGCACAACTCTGTCATCGTATAAAAAGGTGAGCAACCTGTTGGTCCTGTCAAATTAAAAGGTATGCTTCTTTTTCTTACCTGCTATCGACACGCAGATCTTCGGTCTCGATACCGAGGGAGGGCTCGGGAGTAACAGCCTCGAGGACATAGTGATTATCACAGTGCGGACAGAATTCGTCTTCCTCCTCGTAGTCCCTTCACGAGTTGCGTTGGCTTGGATCCAAAAGAAAAGAAAAGCAAAGAAATATAAAAAAAGAAACAAACGCCCTACCTCATGTCCTTGCGAAACGTCTTTTTGCACTTTTTGCAGGCAAACACCATCTCATCCGTCTTGCGCAAGGGGTGATCGGACACCGCGGCGTGGCACTCGGCGCAATCAAACCAACGTCGACAGCATTGCGCACGGATGGCGACCTGAATTGGACAGACATGAGTGGATCGCAAACCAGCATGAGCCCTGAGACTGACCTGAGCATTAAGAATGTGTTTGCACATGGAAGATTATGGGGAGATTGTGAGGGGGGTATATGGAAAAGAGTGACAGCAGTAAAAGAAGAAGAAAAGGAACAGACACATATGTCAATGGCGCCGTCTGAAATCAAAAATGGGAAGGTGCAGCACTTGCTTTGTATGGCAATGGTCGTCGATGGGAGTAAGTGTGTATGCAGTATATGTATATCAAGTTGTAGTGAGATGGGTGGGGTGGATCTATAGACAGGAGACGGAAAGAGCAAGTCTATTCGAGGTAAACGGGTAGGTAACATGTAATCAGCGACTGGTCACTCCGGACAGAATGCGCTGCTGCTGCTGCTGTTTGTAGAGTCCGGTAGTTCTCTAAATTGACGTAAATAAAGAAAGCGATCTGTGCCTCGTTGACAATGGCTAGACGAACATAGGTGAGTCAAGTAGATAATTGGATATATGAACGTACCACAGATTGCGTTTTGAGGTTCGAGTTGGTGGCAGTTGGCAAACTTGCTAAAGTCGTCTGTGCCTACCTTGGCCGTCGCAAACGCCTCTCTATTCTGCGGCATCTCGTGGCCGTCTGGTAAAAATGAGTCTACATGACACACGCGCACACATGGCAGTAAATTGGTTGAGTCAAATACATACGCAGATGGGGGTTTTCAAGATCGGAAAAAAGGACTTCAGAATCCGCCATGTCCGTATTCACCATAAGCTTAAACTTGCCATCCATATTGGCTGCCACGGTGATAAACTTGCTGAGGGGCCGAAAGCGGGCCGAGATGGATGCGAGTGAATGGAGGCCGGGCATGAGCACGTATGCCTGCAAAGATTAGGATGGAATAGAGTAGAGTAGAAAAAGGTGTAAGATACGTCTATCCTTCCCGTAGGGTCTGCCCTTACATCGGGTGATTCGAACGCAGTTGGCTCGCGCAAGAGACTCATTTGGTCGGCGGTCATGATGTTCACATTCAGGTCTTGGGCGATGGTATTCCGGGTGCCCACGCGGTTCTATTGGAAGGAAGTGATGAATCGCCGGGTCCGTGTGATAGATAACTAGCTGGACTTACTGTGCTTTCCATCGTCCAGGTCAAAACAGGCTGACCCAATTTACGCCGTAGATGGATCGTCACTTCTTGTGCGTTCTGAGCCGTCCGTGAAGCGCGGATCAAGTCGTCGAGCCGCACCTTCATGTTGATTTCATTATTACTTCGAGAACTCTCGACGCGGTAATTTGAAAATAGGGACGCCTAGTTACTGTCAGCGTTATAAAACACCTTCTCTTTTATACTCTCTCTCTCTTCTCTCTGGGATCCTACCGGCCGCAGTTTTCTATATAGTAGCGAGTATTTATATGCATGAGTCTAGTACAGTAAGCAGCATACTTACGTCCATGCTTGAATGCCACCCTCCTGATCTTTACGAATAAGCTGTATGGCATCGGTGCTGAATGAAATGATGCAGACAGGACCCAACTTTTCGAGGTATTGTGCGATTTCTACGCACCAGGTTCACCATCAAACACTGCTTATAGACAATGCACTTACTACAGAGGCCAACGGCATTGTTAAGTGTCGCACGGAACCGCATAACCAAATAAAGGCGGAATGGGTACAAAGAACAAGAAAAAAAGAGTGAAAAATTAAAGCGCGCACTGACCATCGTGCGCGTATAGAACCATTTGAAGACGCGCATATTGGATAAAATCGGAGGGCATGACTTTGTACTGTCTCTTCCTCACGGTATTAACACGTAAACATTTCTGATCAACACAGATCCCTCTTTTCTTAGGCCAACATGGGTTGAAGTAAGTGTTCGGGAAAATAAAGTGTCACGCGAAAGAGTGTGTGCTGCGGCGCGTGTACCCTCACATGTTGAAGAGGAGAGTAACCTGCGAACAGTGCATTATGATCTAATAAAATCTACACAGAGGAGAGAACGAGCTAGAGCAGAATGGCATAATCTAGTAGAGCAATGAGTCACTTCTATCAGCGAGCATATATACCAATGACTTTATATGAGGATTTCGTTTCTTTCTGAAGGAGGGATGAAACCGACCACGAAAAAAGAGAAACTCCGGCGGGTCTATCGCTTTTCTTCCAGTCTCTTTCCCACCCGTCTCCACTTTTTCCACCGTCCGAGTCCTTTTCTCCTTGCACCATGGACGCCACCTGCCGTTCTCTCATCACAGAGTACCTGATACACAACTGCTACAAAAACACCGCAAAGGCCTTTATCAAAGATGCAAAGATCTTTACTCAGCCCAATGACTTGACGACTACCAAATCGATCCATCCCAACGGCAATGGCGTCGATAGACGAAAACTTCACAAGTCACTGAACGGTATGTCCTCTCTTTCTCTCTCTGTCTCTCTGTCTGTCTTTGTGTTTGTATGGAATGGCCAATTTATGATATTTATACATATATATGTATGCATATAGATGACGATATGGAAATTGACGACGACATTTCTGACGGTAAGCGCTCCACACCACGCGCATCTTTCGGGGATATTTATTGCATAATGTCAGTAGACACGGACCCCAAGACATGGCAGCTCCTCGATGCACGGAAAGGTAGTTTCTTCTCCTTCGCATCGCACCACCTATATTCATCGACTAATCTATTCTGTTGACAGCCATCTACGATGCCATTTTAGACGGCCAAATCCCTACCGCTCTGGATTTACTATCACGCCATTTCCCGCAATTCGTCTCTGAAGATCCGTGCACACCGGCCTTAACCGGTCCAACCCCGATGCAGACCGTCTTTTGTCAGCTACGATGCCAGCAGTTTGTCGAGACGGTGCGAGCAAGCGAACCCGAACAAGCCATTGCGTTTGCCCAACAGCACCTCCAACCGCTGCGGAAACTGTTCCCTGACATGACGGCCGAAGTATCGTCCTTGATCGCCTACCCAGACCCACACAATTCGCATGCGAGCCATCTCCTCACGCAGGAGCGTAGGAATCAACTTGCTGAGAGTGTTAATGCCGTCGTGCTCGGTAAGTGTCTTCTACAAGGAGAAGACACGCGAGGTACCCGTATATTTATTTACTCACCATGTATTGTATTGTGCGCACATGTGTGTGGGTGATTTAGGTTTCTGTGGATTGCCACGCGAGTCGGCATTGGAAAGACTGCAAAAGCAGATGACCTTGGTCGAAAGCGAGTTGAGCATCGACGCAGACGACACACTCGCTTCAGACAAAAGCAGTCGTGACAAAATGCTCATGTAAACACCCCCCACCCAACCGCCCTCCCACGCCACGCCACGCTCCCATATCAACACAACCCGTATAACACCTTCGTCATCCTTGCAACCAGCAAACCGCCTCATTCCCGGCAATATATATACACCAACCCGCGCAACGCAATGACAGAACGCCATTATCCTTGTAGATTTCCATGCTCGTCTTGCACAATATACATGTCTCTCACACAGACACAATCCGGTAATATAAAGGAAGATCAGAGCCCCCCGAATCTGGCATGTGGAGTGTGTGTTTGTGCGAGAGAGAGGATGTGTAGATGCGCGTATGTGTGGAAGGGTGCGTCATGAACGAAAAGAGAGATTTTGGAGATGATGTGAACTGCCCGTGTGTTTTATTGAGTTTAGATCTCGTTGACGGAGAGAGCTATAGAAAGGAGGAAAAATAAAAAAAAATGGAAGGGTAAGCCAAGGCACAGTTCATAGGTATATTCCTTGTATATATGTATACATACCAGGGGGAAGGGACTGTCTCAGCTTGCTGGCCTTCTGCTTGTCCTTGACGACAAGAGTGTAGAGGTAACGCGAGCAACGAACCTTGAACTTGACAGACTCGGCGTTCTTCTTGATGCGAGCGGCTATGTATATGCAAGATGGTACCGTGGTAAGTTCTCAGTCCGTTCTCTTTCTTTCTTATAAATTAACGTACACTTGGCGTCCTTTCTGCGAGCAATTTCGAGGAACTGCTTGATGTCCTTAATCTCCTTGGGCTACAAGGGGAAACAACAAGGAATTGGATGAGTGAACCTGAATCGATGCCATTCATGCCATTCCATGCAACATCAAGTTTCGTATCGATCCATCCATCCATCCATCCAACGCAACGATGGATCCATCCATCTGCCGTGGATGGTTTACTGTCGTGTAGGTGGTGTGGTCTGGTTCGTATACTTCGTGATGTTGCCGAGATGCTACTCACCATTTCGGATGACTCGCGGATTTAGAGAAAGAGGAAGTCTATACGAAAGCGCGCCAGGTGCCACTTGAATCCTGCTCAAAATGGAAATTCAAGTCACGCCTGTTCCACTGGCATGATACAGCTTTGATACAGTACTTCACCAGGTATTCTAAAAAGTGGGCCCTTGCTATCATTTCGGTCTTTTTACTTTATCATTAGGATGCGTTTCTTTTAGAAAATGCTAACCATCTTGACCATCTTTGATTTTCGCTTTATTTAATTCGGAAACATTGCGCGCGTACGGCACTTCTTGTAGAGATAGGTTATATCCATTGCATGTTGTCTGAGTGGTAAATGTAAAGTGGCAGATCGTATCATATATCTGATGAGTCGGCCTGCGACCTGCAAATCCACTTGATATCGATATACCTTTTTAAAATAATACGAAAATCCATTGGTTTGACAGAGATGAAATTAGCGTGCAAGGTTCTTGTAAGCCGTAACGCAGACTATGACGGAATGCATACTTTGAAGATATGCCAATATGCTGCTCACTACAAGGGAGCTGATAACTACTTAGCATTTATTGTAAAAATGGCACATCTGACAAGACAACTTTGGCTGATAATGAAAGGCTCTCCATTGAAGGTCAGGCACTACTGGGCTCCTTAGATGGCAAGCATAATATCGGCCGGCGCAGGACTGTAGCGATCGAAGAAAACGGGCTCCAGCTGAAGCAAGCACCGCATCAGTGGGGCCTATTGCGTATGCGTATAGATTTTAAAGCTTCAAATTTCGCTTCAAATATGGAGCCGGCACGAGTAACCCAATTGATGTGGAATTTGCCTACGCATGAATTGCCGCCTGACACCGATGGTAGGTCTCGAAAGTGGTGCCAGGCATACCGAGACGGTGCAGGCGAAAATTTGTAGGTGAGTGACATCCAGGGTCATGCGCTGCACACCGCGAGCGGCGAAACATCTCTAACCCGCTACATTTCTAACGATATGCAGGGATATTTCGCGCAAATATTCAGAGTACACGCACCCATATTCTGAACCTTTCCAAACCAAATCGACGACCTTTACACCATGCCCTATTATTCCGTCTAGCGTAGGCCAGTTTCTACATCTTCTTGGGTACCATATAGTTTCCGACTGGTTTTTTTGAACTTGAAGACGATAGGTGTAGAAGGACGATTTTTTTTCCTTCTGGGGGGGGGAGAGGGAGCTCATCGCCTCAGGAATTGTTTACATTTTCGGCTATCGTAGATGATATGCGTTATATCTGTCACATGCAGCTATCTTTGCTTTTCCCGGATGTGAGTATTACGCTCTTTGTAATGGATTTGCCCCGCCCCAATGCATGTCAGGCTATTGTCGATGTCCTTCATAGCAACTATATGAGGTGCCTATAAAGAAGATGCAAGAGCGCAAACACGTTCTGTCACCGCTAATAATTGCTTTGTATTTGCCCTTGTACCACATATTCAAAGTATGTATGCGTTTGCTTGTTGCACATAGCAGAGTAAGGTAAATTAGACCTCCTTAGGACACTATGGCTTATGCGCACCTATGTTCGTTTATACCTGGTATTCCTCTGCATAAAGGAGTTGCGCATCAAGAGCCGACCGTCATATCCGCCATCTGTGTACTTGAAGAGCAGCTCCTCCGCCTCCAGCAGTTCACGGTATATCCATCATTATTTCCGAGTTTACTCATTCTTCGGACTTCTTACATTTATCATAGCCATCCCTTTTTAAAAAGACTTACATCGTTGCGTGGGTCCCATCGGGATAAGGACAACGTCTATGTGTAAGGTGCAACCTAGATCACCCTTCTTTTGGGTTCTTTTTCTGAGTATGAACGTTGTGTTAACTGCAGGCTTCCCGTGTCGCTCTAAATACCCTCGAACAAATTGAGGAACCGTAGAAGGATGCAGTAAAACGAGTTGTCATTCAAGCGTGGGAAAAAAACTAAGATGGGAATTTCCACGCCGTGCCCTGATATTTTGGTGTTCAGCCAGGGTGGGGAATACCTCACTGCAGCGTTCGTCCTTTTTCAACAACCATGCTGTCCGCCATTGTCAAACATCGCGTCTTTGTGCGTCCTGCGCTTGCTCAGGTAAGAAGAAAAGGTAGACGTGATAGAATGAGGGCAAGTCGTGCTCATGCCACGGTAGATTGGCCAGCCCGCGCGTTGGTACACCACCCCGGGAGCGACAGTACGTGAGCTTTATTTATTCTCTTTATTATGCAAGGGGCTGCTAGGGTACTGACCGTTATGTAATACTGCTTGTGTAAACGAATGGAAAAAAGGGTGCGCTCGATCAAATTAAGCGCGTCGGCGTCGTTGGCTCAGGACAGATGGGCCTAGGCATCGCCTACGTGGCTGCCAACGTCTCGCGTCTGCCTGTCGTCCTCATGGACGTCAGCCCCGAACAGACCGAGCGTGGTATTCAGTTCATGAGTAAGTAGCAAAAACGGCATGCCAAGGGGAAAATCGAACATGGACTAACTCTCCAATCATCAGACAAGTTATTGGACAAGGACGTGAGCAAGTCCAAGATCACAGCGGAGCATGCCAAGGGCACGCGTGAGTTGGTGTCCACGACTAACAAACTGTCTGACCTGGCCGACGTCGACTATGTCATTGAGGCCGCGTCTGAAAACCTGGATATCAAGCGCGCGATTTTCCGTGACCTGGATGCCCAATGCAAGCCGTCGACGATGCTGGCAACCAACACAAGCAGTATCAGCATCACCAAGATTGCGGCTGCCACGAAGAAGGCTGACCAGGTAAAGTCCTCTATTCCGAGAGAAAGTGGGGGAAAAAGAGAAAGACGTTCAGGGGTTGAACGATGATGATGATCATGATGTGTGTGTGGGGTTGCCTCTTTGGGGAAGCCATAATTAACAAGGGATGGTAGGTTATCGGCATGCACTTTATGAACCCCGTGCCGGTGATGAAACTCGTCGAAATCATCCCTGGCTTGCAGACGGACCAGCGCGTCCTGGACACGACGCTCCAGCTCGCGCAGGCCATGGGCAAGACCACAACCGTGTCCCAGGACATTCCTGGCTTTGTGGCGAACCGACTCCTGATGCCGTACATTAACGAGGCCATGATGCTCCTCGAGAGTGTAAGTCCTTCCTTCTTTTTTCTTTGAGGATAACGATCGGCATAAATAAGCCGGAAGACGCACACGCGCCCCTCTCCGTAGAGACAGATCATTTTCTGTCTGTTGATGAAGGACCCAGGAAAGCGTACTCATCTTTTCTCTTTTTTTTTTTTTCTGGTCTCGTAGGGATTCTCGAGTGCGGAGGACATTGACACGACCATGAAACTGGGCACCAACATGCCAATGGGTCCACTGACATTGGCTGACTTTATTGGCCTGGATACATGCCTGGCCATCCAGAAGGTCTTGTATGAGAACACGGGTGACAGCAAGTACCGCCCGTGCACACTCCTCCAACGCTACGTGGATGCGGGCTGGATGGGTAAGAAGAGCGGTCGTGGCGTGTACGAGTATAAATAGATTGTGTCGAATATACACTTTTTTTCCGCCTTTGCCTCTTTTTGCCTTTGTGTTTCTTGTCTTGCTTTGAAAGGTTTAGTGTGCATGGACCCCTTCCGTTCTCTTTGCGAATCATTAACATTTAACGTACATATGAGCAAATGTAACATTCGGAAAAAAGAGACATAAAGCCGTCTTTAATGCTTTTCTATTTTGTGAGTGAGAGACATTTAAGCTTTTGGAGGCTCTCCCCCTTTTTTTTGTTTTTTGAAGCCATTAAAAAACTAAGGATGCGAGTGGGTAATTAGCGAGATGCAGGCCGGGGCCTAGAAAGAGAGAAAAAATATCAAAACAGGGCAACACACGACGGGCGGATGCTCAACAAATTGTGTCACCTGACGAACGGGAAAAAATAAGGGGTGCAAGTTCAAAGAAATAACGCGCACTCACATTGGACCCAGTCCATCGACCCACCCCATTTTATATAACACTCCCCCCATCTTGATCCCCCAAAAACACACACCATGTCTTTCCTATAATACATGAAGCCTCTCGCTCTCCTCCGCTCCATTAGACACGTCGTATTAGATTGGTTGGTTACCATGTTGTAAACGGTATGATGCTTGTACATAGCGTCCATGATAGAGTGGACGACTGAGCCTTCGTTCTTCGTTTCTTTTATAAACATCGTACGCACACAACGCACACACAACACCAACACACAACACGTATATACACACACACGCACGCTCACGCTTTTTTTTCCCAATACAAAACGGACACACACTGCCTTTTTTTTTTCTTTGATCCCCTTTTTTCCTCCTCCCCGTTTGACGTTTTGTTGCGCTCCCCACACACATACACACACACACACGCCCCCCCTATATTAAGTGCTCTTTCTTTTTTATTTTCTATACTTTCTATTTTATTTTTATTTTTCACCACACCTTCACCTACACTAATTCTCTCTTTCCCTTCACTCATCACGATGAAGGAATCTAATTCTATGCGGCAAGGCTATGGAACGTCAAGGCACGTTTTTCCCTCTTATTTTATGAAATCGCGTTGCTTATTCAGGAGTCATGCCAACCCAACTGACACTCATCTCTTTCCTTTTTTATATTCTACCGAACAGGGATTTGGACGTTGTATTGGAAGAAAACGAGGCGGTTACAACGAGTGGTGGAGGAGGGGGTATGAGCTATTTGGATGGGGTTCTAGACCCTTTGCCCAGCTCGCTCAGTTTCTTGCGAGCCATGCACAGCAAGGCTTCGACGGGCTCGGTGAGTGCCTTCCACAACGACAACACGATGGAGCGGCCTTCGTTACCCATGCGACGCGCTCGAGCAGGCACCATGCCTTCGCTCGTCCACAGTTCTATGCCGGCCGACGATCGGACCCACCGATCTCCGCTCTTGCGTCCTGCAGCCCCGCCTACCACCCACCACCCACCACAACAGCAACACACCCTCTCCAATCCCTCCATAGACACGCGCCACCGCTCTGGATCGCTTAACCTGCCTATCCCGCCTCCGATGCACCTCTCCTTCGACTCGGGCCTCTTTGGCTGGCAAGACGAGCCTCCCAGCAAATCGAGCTCCCAGCTCCCGTCGCCGTCGACCGAGCAACTGTTGCGTGGCGACAGCGACTTTAGCATCGCCCGCACCCTGCGCTCCCTCGGACTCGAGGACGACCACCGCATCGAATCCTCGACGAGCACGCCCTTCCATCCGATGCACCATCACCAGCAACACCCTTCGCCACCGCCTGCTCCCAGTGGCCGCTCCTTGCTCTCCAACACCAGTAGCCGCAGTCGCTCTTACTCTGTTAATGCCGCAGCGCGGTATCAGGACGCTACCACCACCACCACAGCACCGCCGCCCTCTACTACCACGACACGAGCTCGCACCACCTCCATGTCGCGCTCCTTTGTCCAGAACCGACCGCGTGCCTCGAGCATGGGTCGCATGGACTATGGCCGGCCCTCGCCACCTGTGCCTTCCTCACTTTGGCAGATGCATGCGCCGCTGGAGACGCTCACCGACGACGAATACGACGAGGACAAGAGCCATGGCGGTCTCTCTCTCGGTGATTCAGAGCTGCTTGCCAACCTGATCCAAAAGCAGCAGCATCAGCAGCACCAGCACCAGCCTACGTATGAGGAAACCACCAATGGCATGACATCCGCCCCTGCCAACCACGGCGCGATAGCAGAGGTATGCGATGAGCCCCAAGGGGAATGCGTCTGTGTTTGTGGTCCTTAACGCTCTTCTTTTTGTAAGCCTTACTTGCATTTCAGTCAGTCGACCCCAACTTTCCGCAATCAGCCCCAGATGACGACCTCAACGAGCTCACCCACACAAGCCGCGACGCGCTCGCTCTGGATTGGTAACGTCGATGCGACCGTGAGCGTTGACAACTTGACCCAAATGTTCTCCGTGTTCGGGCCCATTGAGAGCGTGCGACTGCTTCTCGAGAAAGAGTGCGCCTTTGTCAATTTTTTCCACGTCGAGGATGCGATCCGCGCCAAGGAAGAGGTCCTGGGTCGTCTCGGCGGGCGCGTCGGAAACTGCATTGTCCGCATTGGGTTCGGACGGGCCGATGCGGCTGTGCCTGACACCTCAGCTTTGCAACCCACCCGGGCGCTGTGTAAGTGAGCGGGAAAATGAGGGAGAGAAAGAGAAAGAGAGACGGAAAAGGAACAAGATGACTGATCCTCTTGTTATTAGGGCTGGGTAACATCCCGCCAGGCACGGCACCATCAGCGCTCCAGCACATGTTCTCACCCTTTGGCATCATTGAATCAGTGCGCGTGCTTTCACACAAGAACTGCGGCTTTGTCAACTTTGAGCTGGTCGAGAGCGCGGCCAAGGCACGCGACGCGCTGCTTCAGAACGAAATTGGCTCGCAAGGCTTCGCCGGCGTCCGCGTCGGCTTCGCCAAGGTGCCGCCGCCCAAGTCCCAAGCGACCGAACCCATCCACTCCCCGAGCAGCCCGCACCAAGCCCCGGCACGCTCCTCCCAGGAAATCGCAGACAATGAGGCCTGGCTCGCCGAGCTCTGGGCCATCATGCAGGACCTTGGCGCGGACGCGCACGCCAAGACGCTGCTGAAACCATTGGAGCAGACCTCGAGCTACTTTGACTCAATTCCACCCGTGCCCGAGCTGGGCGCGAACCGCAAGTTTGACGCGGGGCGGCTGCGCGACCTACGCAAGAAGCTCGACAATGCGGGCAAGCACAGCAAGGAAGTCGAGCAGGTGGCGCACGACTGCCTTGACGAGATTGCGGAGCTGAGCAGCGACTACATTGGCAACACGGTGGTGCAGCGCCTGTTTGAAAAGTGCACGGAGGAGACCAAGACGGCGATGCTCGAGCGGATTGCGCCCCACCTGGCCTCGATTGGCGTGCACAAGAACGGCACATGGGCCGCGCAAAAGATCATTGATACCATTAAAACGCCCGCACAAATCCGCCTGGTGTGCACCCACATGAAGCCGTACGTGCCACCGCTTTTGCTCGATCAGTTTGGCAACTATGCGGTGCAGTGCTGCCTCCGCCTGAGCGAGAACCAGTTCATTTTCGACGCGATGGTCGAGAAGCTCGTGAGCATCGCTCAGGGCCGCTTTGGCGCGCGCGCGATGCGCGGCACCCTGGAGAACCAGAACGTCACGCCCGAGCAGCAGCTCTTTGTCGCGGCCAGCCTCGTCCTGCATGCGCCGTCCCTATCGCTCAACGCGAATGGTACACTTCTTTTGTCCTGGCTGATTGACTCGTCAGGCATTGCCGCGCACCGCACCCTGGCGGCTCATCTCGCGCCCACCCTGGCCACGGTCGCAACGCACAAGCTCGGATCGCAGATGCTGCTCAAACTTTTTAGCCAGGACCCGGACGCGCGCGCTCTTCTCCTTGACGCGCTCCTCGATGAAGCGTGTCTCCAGGCCGTGCTGAATGACCAGGTCCGCGGCCTGTCCCTCGTCCAGAAGCTCTTGGCCAGCCACTGTCTCTCCGCAGACCAGACCGACCGCCTCACCCTCGCCCTTCGCCCGCTCCTCACCACCCTCCAGGGCGCAGGCCACAAGAAACTCTTGGACGAGCTGGACAATTGATACCCATAGCACCTTTCTCCTTCTTTTATATACATCGCTGCTTCTTTTCTTTTTTCTTTTTTTTTTTCTTTGTTTTCCTTTTACTCTCTTTCTTCTCTCTCTCTCTCTCTCTTCTATTTTTCTTTTTTTTTTTTTTTTCTTATTTCTTTTTCCTTTTGCTGTAGAAGTACACGAAAACAGCTGATCTTGCACTCACACACTCTCACATATCCACACATCCTGAAAGCTCTCTATACTGGTTAAGAAGAACGCATTTTGGTCTTATATCCTCATTTTCTGTGTCTATCATCACTCGGGATCCGACCGGGTCAATGCTCTGTGTGCATATGCTTTGTTACACAGATGTGGGACCATCATCCAAAGAAGCATGTATTGGGATCTCCGCTTGCGCGTAATGCTATGTCCCTTCTTCAACCTCGACTAACCAACGCGAGTCTGATGCTAGAAAGTTTGCCGCTCGGTCAAACACTGCTGCAGCTCTTGGAGAGTGACCGACGATTTAAAAAGTCAGGACCAAGCTGCCAGACGGGCGTATACCGTGCAACAGAGAGCACTGCGCTTCAGGCCGCTATTATCTGTCGTACCTCTCTGAGAGAGGGCCAGCGTGTCGACTGTCCGAGTTGACACGTTTGCTGTATAGGCTGTGTCACTCATGGCCTCGGTGGCCATGCTACCCGCATATTCGAGATGGTTACATGACCCTATGGAGCGCATGGACCCCGAAGAATATTGTCTTTAGTAGAAACAATCATGGGGTGCCCAAAGAATTAGCCAAACTTTCTGTGGATATATCTTAAGGTTTATCCCAAGTACACAGCCCTCGACGAGTGCTTGAGCTATTACAGTTGCCCGTAGATGACATGTTTTTTTTTATTATTTCATGAATCGGCCACGACGGCCTCCGGGGGCGGAGACTCCAACCGAACCGACTTGGCTTCATCCTCCTTGTCTTTATCCTCCGTGTTCTCACCTTGCTTCTGTTTTCTCTCTTCAGCATCCTCTGCAGCCTGCTGCTCTTGACGTTGCTGACGTCGCTCCTCGTACGCCTGGCGGGCGTCCTTGGCTTCCTTTTCCTGTGCCTCGATCTGGTCCTGCATGGCGTCTGTCAGCCGGCTTGGCTGGTAATAGAGCGGTGGCTCTGTGCGCGTCTTGAGGAAACGCGCCAGACGTTCGGTTTGCTCGATGCAATGCGCCTCTTGTCTCGCTTCATAGTCACGTCTCTGTTGTCGCGTGTAAGCCGCGTCCTCGTTCTGCCGTCGTTCGCGGTCGGCCTGTGCCTTCTCCTCCATCTGTTTTCGCTCGTTCTCGAGTTTCTCGTGCAGTTTAGCGTTGATCTCTTGCCGTTTCTTGTCCTAAGTACCATGCATCCTTGAGTTTCATTAACGAGAACGAAAGAGAATGAACTTACAATGGCACTCGTGGATTGACTTTCATTTTTAAAACGGTTGAGGGTCCCCATCAAGACACCAAAGAGGCGCTGATCACGCTGTCGATTGACGGGTGCAGCTGTGCGTGGTCGTTTTGGGGTCTATGGACAAGGTAATGAAGGTGAATAACGGTAGAAGATCAATAACAGAGATGATCTTACCTCGGTGTCTGTGTCTTTTTGGTCTGACGGACTGTCTTCAGCGGTGCGTTTCCGGGAGTCTTGCTCTTCGGCAGAAGGAACAACAATGCTTGATTCAACCATGGTGGGTGTATGGAATGGGTTGGTATATAAATATGCGCGAACGAAAGAGATACTGCAGCTCAGCAGAAATGCATTTCGTTGCTATGGTATTGCGGAAGCCACACACCACACTGCTTATTCATGCTGCTCAACACCCAAATATCTACATACCAGAAAATATTCCTTTTTTATGATAATTCATATAGTAGAGCCCTCTTTTATACGTCATACTATTACTTCACGACAGGCTTATGTCGTGGTATGTTTTCCTCTACACCAACATCCCTCGTAAGTGTTTATGTTTTCTTGCATAAAACGTACAATCCGAGCACGTGACTATAGCGTCATACGTACCATGCAGGCACATCAACTACTACAAAAGAGCCTCCTTCAGGTCTTAGTAGAGAGGAGATGCTAGTGATTTTTCGAGGACAACGAACTTCACATTGGGGACCTTGAGCAGAGCAGGAAGGAGGAAAGGCATACGACCCGTCTCGACAAAGCGAAGCTTTTGTTTGTAAAAACGAGCAAGGACGTCCTGATGCATATCAAAGACATGGTTGACACAAGTGGAAGAGCCTAGATTGCGTGTCAAGTGGAGGGCATCTTGTACGAGGGAACGGCCTACGCCTTGCGACTGATACTAAGGGTCCACGCACTCAGAGCATGCTTATTTTGATGTGGCCAGGCACTTCTGGCAAGTGTGTGATAAAGATCGTCCTACAGCTGTTTCTGGTGAATTGTACAGTCCATGGCAAACAAAAGCAGGCTCTCGTCCGACCCTCGATGTGCTGTTCAAGCTCGCCTACGCTTATGCGATCTCCGTATGCAAATTTCCCTTTTGTTCATTCGTGTATAGGAAGTCAAGTCAGCAATGATACATATTTAAGATACAGTATATATACACCCTATGCGCGGCAATCGGTATAGATGCGTGCCACACTGTATCTCGCGTGACAAAAGTGTAGCACGAGCTTATTACCACTGTAAAAAAAGGGTGATAGACAAATTGGTATGCCATTCATCTTCACATATAACGGGACTTGACAGTTTTTATTCTTCCGCTTTATACATTTTCTTATTTATCCGGCGCTACTTAGTCTTCAACATGCCTAGAGTTCAAAGGCACAGCTGCTAAAAAGTATCCGCGTCCGTGGTTTGTAATGCGGCTCTTGATCCTTGATATTACTTTTTATATAATTTAATATTTTGTATTTGTGCACAGAATAAGTGAATCGTGTTTACTGCGGTGTATCAACAAGTGACACACCTCTTTCTGCTTTACCTTCCCTAGTGTATGACCACATTATATCCTGACAACAACAGCATAGAAGTTCCGAACCCGCTCGAACACAAGCTATATGATTCCTGGCAGACGGCCCTTGCAGAAGGATACACTGAGATTGCAAAAGGCCTACGCGATCTGCTGGGGCAGGTGCTTGAATCCAAGATCGAGCAATACCTCCGCACATGCCGGTACCATGAGGCCATAGAATGCTCTCTTTGGCTATTGAAAGCAGCCCCGTCCAACTGGCGTGGCTACCTCTATTTTGGCGATACGTATTTCCGACTCGGCTCGTACACCTTTGCGCTCGAACACTATCGATTCTGCACCACGCTCTTTCCTGACACACCCGTCTTCCTGGACCGCATCCAGCGCACCGAAGACTACATACGGAAACAGCGCGACCCGATCCCGCGCTTGCCAGGCGAGCTGATCGTGCGTATCTTTGAATTTATTCCCGAACAGCGCATCGAGGCACTTGGCGTGTCCCACGCCTGGCGCCAGGTAATCCAAGACCTTCCGATGTGGAGCAAAGCCGTCATCCTCAAAGACCCGGACGGTCCTTACGGTTCGCCCTACGACGCGTATGAAAGCGGTCTCAAACACGTCTTGAAGCCGCAGCTGCGCGACCTGACTTGGAAGACCATCTATCCCTTGGATGCGATTAATGACATACTCATCGAGGCTGGTTGCACGCATATACGCAAGATGGGTACGTGGATAGGATATCCGTCCTTTCTTAGTCGCATCATGAACTGAAGCAACGCTCTGTAGAGCTTACCATGACATTACCCTTATTTGTCAAGGAGTTTTCAAAGGAAGATCTTTGCACAGGCATCACTCGCTTGGGCGCTCACCTGAAAGAACTGACCTTACACGTCGCTTTCCAGCCACGCAATGCGCTGCGCCGCCTGATCGCCAACCTGCCTCAGCTCGAAACACTCACATGCGATAATCTTTCCTCCGACACTGGACAACCGCCGCACTATGCAGATGGACCGCTGCCACAGGGCCCGCTCAAGCTGAAGCACCTTTGCCTTGTGGGCATGGTATGGCCATTAGAAGAGATCGACTATCTCCCGACTATCACGCCCGAGCTGGTCACGCTTATTGTCGAACAACGCCCAACCCGACATAGTGAGCGAGGCATCGAGGCCGTGCAAGGCTTTCTGGGACACTGCCCGAAACTCGAGACCCTCGTGTGGATGCGCGATGCTTCTACTTATCTTAAAATATTGGAACGCTGCGCCCATACTCGGCCGAATACAACAAGGCGGTCCGGCTTGCGCCATTTCCTGCTCGATAGGCGGATTAAGCTATCCGACGATTTTCTGCACGGGATCATGACACATAGTCAAGACACGCTGGAGGCGCTGTATTGCGGTAGCCAAATCGACGATGCGCCGCGCGACATGACCCCCGCACTCGTGTTTCCAAACCTGCGCTGGCTCTCACTGAACATTGGTCTTCTTCCCACGTTTGGGTCGATGAGGCACTTGCTGACATCATCGCCTCTGCTCGAGGAGGTCAGGCTGCGCAACTTTGATCTTTTGCCGGCCGACATGCGCGTGCTCGCCCGTCTCCCAAAGTTGCATACGCTCGTGCTAGACGTGTGTGCGAGCGGCCAAGATTCTCTCCTGGAGCTATTTGAGGGGATTGTTGCCTCCGGCTGTCCGTTGTCGACGCTCGAGATCACCGACTTCATGGTCGTGGATGCGTTGAACGAGGAGGTGTTTACTGCCTTGGCCCATATCACAACCCTGACCCGACTTGTCATGTCCATTGAAGAACTGGAAAGGTATGAAGATATCTGCCTTCATGCATTTCTGGATGCGGCACGAACCTCGGGAATAGCAAAAACGCTGCGATATCTCGATCTCTTTTCCGACATTGAATACGATGATAAGCACCTCGTCTATTCTTCCATCTACTGTACTTTTCCAGAGGCTCACGTCGTTTAATATTCTCCCTTATATCATATGTATATAATTGAAAGCAAACAACCCTTCCCATATTAGCATCTCTCAATTTTCTTTCCATTAAGGCATATACATTCTCATTAGTTTTCTATATAGAATTGAAAACCGGCGTCTCGGTCGCAATTTGGAGTGTTGTATAACCTCAAGCTAGAATGAGTGTCTCGCTGGAGGCTGTCCTAATAGCTAATGCATCTGCTCGAAGGATACCGCCACCGGGAATTCCATGATCTGAACTGGTCTCTCGTAGCTGGGCGCCTATATACAGGTCGTCCATGGCGCTTCCAACATTCGTAGTTTCTGCAACGAATAAATACTACTAACGGATAAAGGCGGTTACTACAAGTGAATTCAACAATACCGTATCTATATTTTAGCATGACGACAATTCAACTCCTCCACGCACGAGCGAGACATGCCACATTTGTATAAAAGTTTCAATATATGACCTGATATGTGTATCTTGCGTCAAACCCTTCCCAGATCGAGCTGATTGATGCCTATTATTTAAGCAGAATAGAGAGCTTTGGTTGCAAGGAAACATACTACCATGTAACCCTTCGCTGCGTTTATGCAAAAAAAAAAAAAAAAAAAAAACGCTGTGGTGGAACACAGGTATATGTATGATTTACAACGATTCATCTCGGCGCAGACAGGCTTCCGTCTCCGCTGAGGTAATGCCACAAAAGGATGGCAGACCGGGTAAGTGGTCGGCTGGTGCCAAGTAAGTGTGGTATATTTACATAGTGTAGTAGAGGTTCTAGAGAGGTAGAAGACGAAAGAATTAAAGACTATTTACACGTGCAGATTAACATGTATCCAGGCAGCAGATCTGAATTCCCCGGGCTCGACTGCAATCGAATGGAAAAAGGAAATAGGAACAACCTGCCTAGATTGTCTCTTCCTGTGCGTCGTCCTGTAGCAGAGCATTCCAGCAAGACTGGCTACAGGCTCGATACATGATGGGCAACGCATCCCGTCCGTAGGCGGCATGATAGCGAACGAGGGTCAGGTCCTGGTGGTACAGGGTCGATTGGCATTGAGAACAAGGCACGGCCATCGCATGGTCGTGTTTGAGACTGTCGACGATGGAGGGCGAGACACAAGACCGTTCGAGAGCAGCAATGTCGTCTTGGCTGTCGGCGACGGCGATGCCGGTGATCTGGAGACATTGGCTGCGGAGCGAGCACGGCCAGACGGAGGTGGATTCGGGTGTATCAAAGGGGTTCTGGTCAAGGTGGGTCAGCAAGCGACGCTGATGGTAGATCTGCGAGGGTAGAGACGTCAGGCGGTTGTGGGTGACGTCCAAGACCTGCAGCGCAGGCAGGAGGCCAATGACAGGGGGCAGCTCAGTCAGTGCGTTATCGTAGACGTAGAGCTCGCGCAGGTGCTGCAGACGAGCAATGGCAGGGGGTATCGATGTCAATTGGTTGCGACCGACGTTCAGCTCGCGCAGGTACTCTAGCCGCCACAGCTCGGCCGGCAGCTCGCTCAAGTAGTTGTTCTGCAGCTCGAGTTTGGTGAGACGTGACAGATAAGGGATCGCAGGCGTCGCTATTTTCTATCCGCAGAAAGGCTTCGTCAGCGAGAGGCGACAGGCGAGATCCACTTGGCGAGATGATCTTACCAACAAGTTGATTTTCCGGTAAGCAAGGTTGGCCGCCAGGAGTAAGCTTTCGGTGCCGACTGGTTTCTTTTTGTTGTCATAAAAGGTAGCAATGCAGCCTTGCATGTACCAAATGATGGCTGTCATTTGCTGCTTGGGCGTAAGGTCCAAGGGTGCCATGGTTCAGTCAAGGTGACAAGGAAAGTGATTAAAATGAGGAAAATACCCCAATTTAATTGTGGGGCGGGACAATGGGACACACGGGGCTCATTACCCTCATCCATCAAAAAAGAAAAAAATAGCCATAAAGGTCCATAAAGGAAAAAGCTTACGCGTAATGCACTCTATTCTGTAATGCTCGGGTATCTACATACTCCAAATCGATTATGCTTTGTTTTTTGTTTTGTGTTTTGATGCGTTAGTCAGTATGATCATCGTTTCCTTGTCGTTTTTTTACGTGCTTACCCATTCAAAAGTCCTTTGAATTTATTGAGCTGCTCTGCCATGTTGTTCACCAGTTCTTGTGGTACAGACGCCGACGCAACTTCAACGAGCCACTCGTCTTGGTGTGCTGCATATGCACTGTTGACGTCGATCTTTGTTTTGAGCTACCGCGTCGATTGTGAGCGTCTCGATTGTCAAGAATCTTCTTCTATCTTCACAAGTGAATACCTTGTATAGTTGTGAGACAGTAACACGCAATAACTTGTCATAAGCAATCAAGTGGCCCTTGCGCACGATTTCAAAGGAGTAACTGCGGAAAGAGAGACCGTGAGCCTCAGGATCTTTTATCCCGTGATCTTCTTTTTATACCTGTATCCCAGCGACTTCATGTACCGGAACACGTCGCCACTGAGCTGGACACGGCAGTACGGACGGACGGTGACGTTCCGGCCACGCTGAGGTTCGGGTGGACCCTGCATGCACATGTACCTTTAGAGAAAAAAGTATACGCGTGTGTGAGCTCAAAAGTATAATAAAAATAGAAAAGACAAGATCGTCACCATTGCCGGAATTTCATGCTTTTGTCTTGTTCAGAGTGTATTCGCGATTGTAGTCTCAGTACGACATCGTCATTGCGCGCGGGACCGACGGGTGTCTGTGCTGGAATAGGACAGTGTTGTCAATAAATAGGAAAGGCTCGGACATGACCGCTTCTCGTTCAACCTGAAGGCGTGAAAACAATCTCATGCTCAAAGAGGTCAATCAAAGAGTCGTTGCCGCAAATGCCCACAAGACGTTCGACGAGTGCTTCTTTGGCTGCCTGCCCGAATACGAGTCCTCGTAAGCTACATTCGTACGTCGCCATCGATGTGTGGACTGTGTATAAAGTTAAATTTTGGGGAGAAAGAACAAACGGCTAGTAAAATTGGAGCCAGACTAAAATGACAGACAAAGGATAATAGAGCATAACTCACTATAAAGTAAACGTAGTCTATTATGCCAGTATTGTATAAAAATACTATAAGGATGAAATATGCTTGGTATACACAATGCAGAAGAAGGTAAAGGAGATAAGAATAGAATGGAGGAAACGGAGAAAGAGAGGAAATGAAACGATGCTACAAGAACGAATACATAGATGTTGTGCTACTTAGCAGATACCTTTCTCCTGGCGCGCCTTTGACCACTTGGGTCCCCGCAATTTCACAACGACAATGTTCAAGCCAAAGAGGATGAGGACAGCACCACAGAAAGTGAACAGAGGACCGTTGCCCATGCCACGCTGCATATCAGACGAAATGAGGGAGCCAATACCCGCCATAAGGTAACGCACAAAGTTGTTGCATGCTATTCAGCAACAGTAAGCCCATATGCTCTGAATGAAATGTTTTTCTTTTGTTTGTTTTTACCTGTGACGGATGCACTGCGCTTACGGAAGCAGTCGACGAGGTAGGCTGACAAGGTGACGTTGGGCACCATGAGGGCAAGACCCACTAAGTTGACGATTGTACTGTGAGCATGGCTAAAAAAGAAAGACGGCTGACCATGAATACTTACAGAAGAAAATACACACGAGGCCGACCGCGAAGTGGACGTCTTCCTCGATACACCAGCCAAAGGCGACAAACGCACATAGCTGCACAGCAAGCGACACCCAAAATACGACGAGATTGATGCGCATCTCTGGGTATATTTCGCCATCGGCCTTGGCCACGTTCTTGCTGTAGATTCTGTCTGACAAACGTCCACCGGCAAGACCGCCCACAATGCTGCCAATAGCCAAGGGTAGGAAGCACAGGCCGGTCGTGCCCGTGGCTAAACCATACTGGTTCTCATAGATACGCGAAAATGTGGTGCTGACGAGATAAAAATCGAAGAACAAGACGCCAATAAAAGTAACGACAAAGATGATGTTCTTGTACTGGAGTAGCTCCAACGCCGAAAGAGGGTTGAATCGTGCTTTCTTGGGTGCGACAGGCTTCTCGCCACTTTCGGCGGCAGCTTGCGGATCGACGGGCGCCGTCTGAACCTTGGGTTTCAAGTTTGTTTCGGGGAGGAAGAAGAGGATACCAAGCCAAATGCAGAATGCGAAGATGGTAAGGAACCAGAAATTACTTCTCCAGCCAAGGCCTTGTGTCATATAGCCACCAATGATCGGTCTACATAGGTCATGTCAATAAGTTGCCGCATTATTTTTTTTTGTGTTTTTGGCAATTACCCCAGGGCGGGTCCTAGAAGAGGACCGCAGGTATAATAGGAGAATGCACGACCGCGTTCTTTGGGTTCAAAAATGTCGGCAATGGTACCAGCGCCCATGCTCATGACAGACGACGAGCCGATAGCACTGAAACCACGGAATGCGATAAACATGCCAATGTTGACCGACTCGGCACAGCAGATACTGCCAACGACGGAGATCATAAAGGAAACAAGATAGACGGGGCGACGGCCGAACTTGTCGCCAAAGCTGGCCCAGAGAAGAGGGAAAAATGCGGTAAAGAATGTGAAGATGGATAATGAAGCGTTCATATTGGTGTCGGTTGTGTGGAAATCCTCTTGCATTGTGACAAGGGCAGGATACTGAACGGTGAATATGATAAGCATTTACTTTTAAATTTGCATCAATCTGAGATGACTTACATAAAGGGTGGATGCCAGCGGTGATCTTCATATGAAGAGGGGTTAATGTTGATCGTACTTTTGATTCACTATAGCAACTTACATGGCACCTGCAATAGAGACAATAGCAAGGATCATGCCTTTTTGGAATGTGGTATAGGAACCCGGGCCCTGACTGGCTCGGCCATTGCGATCAAAGACGGTGCGCTGAAACCACTTGAGCTTGGGTGCCTCGGGTGTTTGAGTGGCATCTTCTTTCTCTTTAATATCTGCTTCCTTTTCTTCGCAGACGGTGATTCGTTCAACGTCTTCTTCAGTCTGCTGCCCCTGTTGTTGTTTATGCAGGTCCTCGTCGTACGTCTCTGCAAGCGCCATGCTAAATGTCGACTGCCTTGTCACCTGGCGTGTCATACTCTGCATCGTTTGCCTCGTCTCTTGTCGTGTCGCTGGCTCCATGATGCTTCTCAGTGAAACGAGGAAAAGAAAAAGAAGTTGTAAAGAAGAAAGAGTGACAAGAGATCAACTGGATCGAGTCCAAAAAATACTTGTTTGAGTATCCTTAGTTCCGCCCACTTTGGCAAGTGCGAAAATCTTTTCCCGACAGGTGAATGGGAATTCTTATTTCCACGGTTTCGCCATACCTGAACAATAGACGTCGCGTACAAACCTTCGTGTCTAGAGTAACAAGTGGGAAAAATAGCATTGACGTAATGTTCGCTGGGCATTTACAAGAAAAAAGTACTCACACTGCCCTAGCAATTCGACGTTTGTCAGGGCATGTGATTGATTCTGCATTGGGGCAAATCCACAGTTTTTCACTTCCTTGCGGACTTTAAAGTGAAAAGAAAACTTGGATCACCCAGACCCTGGTGGCACGGAAAGCCCTCATTTGATGAGAAGAAGGTATAGAAATTGTCGGATCGGATAAACCGGCTTCGTGCCCAGGGAAAAATGTTCGCCTATTGCTAGCATAAATATGCCAGTGATAGGCTTATATGAAATAAGGCCGCGCCTTCGATCTGGGTTGCATCCGACCTTGGCAAAAAGCACTGAGCGGCGGAATTCAGAGCGCGGTTACTTTATTTGTCTCATTCAGGCCACGGGGGGAGAAAGGGTTTTCCCGGTTTATGGCAACTCGCACGCAGAAAGGAAGAATGATCGGATCCCTTCCAGCCAATCATTGCACAAAGGCGCTTGCCCTGATGTACATGAGACGGCCCCCCATTTGGTCCTACTCCACCCCACTCACTCTAAATCCTTGATCCAGCCTTTCTCATTGATTTCTAGCCTCAATTTTTACAACACATCCACTCTTCCTTTTCACTGGATCTGGACTAGCCGCTGCGCTACTCCCTACTTCAAAGCCACACCACTTGACATTGTCATAGTACGCAGGAATGATGGGTTGCAAAAAATGACGGAAGAGCTGCCGATCGCGCACATAGATTCCGTCCTTCCAGCCGCGCCCTTATTCGTTATGTCTTGAAATCATGTGTCACAAACATTGTCATTGCTTGCCAGCAAGCTTTCCATACACGAGTTCATTTATGCGTTTCCTACATTGATGATGGGCGCCCATCTACGTGGATTGAATACTTAGATTTCTGCCATACGCTAGGAATGCTTGTAATTCATTGCTATTTCTTGGAAATCTGGCTGCCTTACCGACAATGTATCGTAGGAGGTGTATGTAACACACAACAACACCACACGTTCTTGTCTGTCTCATCCTTCTAGTTTTCCACAGGACGCCTTGGGCAAGTATCACGTGGGCTAGCATTGTCATGACTGTAAGAGTGCTTCACTTGTGGTCTGACTTCTTTGAACATGTAACTTAAACCTTCAATACGCGCTTTAATCTTCCTCAGTTTCAGAAAAAAGCACCTTGAGTGTCTCATCTGTATACGATAGAAAGACCAAAGGTGTGGCACGCACACTGAAGTAGTCGAGCTCCCGGGTACTCGCTCCGGCTACTGTTTATCGCTCTTCTGGCCACACAAACAAGAAAGCTCGGTCATTGTTTTTAAAATTACGCGAATTCTTTAATCCGTACGGCACAAATAGGAAGCAGCTCCTGTCGCGACGCGCACTAACTTGTAGCATTCCCGGTTCGAGCTACTTATTCCCGCTGCGGTTAAACTACCTATCACGAAGAACGGAGATGAGAGATGTTCGCATTACAGTCTTTTGAATATGGACATCACTTTGTAAAGCGTATGAGGGGTAGTGACGTAAAATAATCTAATATAGAATAGGGATGATAATGTGCATTATTATACAGTGCGATTATTTCTGTTATTGCTGCTCTTGTTTTCTGGCTTGTCTTTTTCCTCGATAAACGAGATAAACGTTCAAGACGGAAAAGACAACCATCAGTGCACCGCAGAATGTATACAAGGCTCCTGGTCCAAGCGCTTGCTCGAAATCGGATGAAATTAAAGAGCCTACACCTGACATGGCAAAACGACCCATGTTGACGCATGCTGGAAAATAATCAGAGGAAGGAAAAATACGTAAGCTGCGCCAATGAAATGTGGTACAAATACATACCCATCACAGAGGCAGCCCGCGAGCGAAAGCAATCGATGAGATAGGCCGAGACAACAACAGTTGGGAGCATGAGTCCGATACCGGCTGCCAAAAGACGCAGTCAATCGAAATGAATAATTTATGCCTGTGTGTATTTGGTCTTACCAAAGAATAAACAGACGAGCCCGTAAGCAAAATGGACGTCTTTCTGTATACACCATCCGTAGGCGGTCAGACCGCAGAGCTGTAATAAATGTGCGGCGAAAAACGTGGGGAGATGCAGACGGAGCTCAGGGTACGCCTTGTGGCCCTCTGCCTCGCATTTTCGCACACGACGCATGTACACGCTATCCGAAGCCCGCCCCCCAATAACGCTACCGAGGCCGTTGCCAGCTGCCATGGGCAAGTAGCCCAAGCCAATTATTCCGGAGCTAAGCCCATATTGGTCCGTATAGATGCGCGTGAAATTTGTGTTGACTAGGTAAAATATAAAGAAACTGTTGCAATAAGAAGAAAAGAAAAAAGACCGTGAGCTGCGAAGAAGATGGCTACTCCTTTCCACTTACATGATGGCACCGAAAATGACCACCAAGGTGACTCTGATATCCAGCATCAAGCCCAAGGCAGCGACAGGATTGATCATTTTCCGTTTCTTTTTCTTTTCGGTCGTCAAGTCGGCCGGCGTCGCTGTTGTTGGCAATGCTGGGCCATTGGGTATAGTCATGCTAACTTTCCGGTGTGTCTCGGGCAAAAAAAGCAGGATTATTACCCATACGATGGAGCATATGATCACGAGAAACCAGAACGCGCCTCGCCATCCAAATCCTTCGTTCAAGAAACCTCCAAAAAGAGGTCTACGCAGCAGCAAAAAAAAACCAACCATGAGCATTATCAATTAATACTACGCCTCTTACTATTGATATGCTTACCCAAGCGCTGTGCCCAGCAAGATACCTAATGTATGGTAGCTCATGCCACTGCCCCGCTGATGCGGCTCATAGATATCGCCAATTGTGCCAGAGCCTAAAGACATTACCTAAAAGAAAGCAGTTGGAATCGTTGGCGCACTCCCTCTACAATAACAGTAGCGGACTTACTGCGGCAGCACCCACGGCGGCAACCGCACGGAAAGCTATAAGCATAGCAATATTGACAGAAACTGCGCAGAGAATGTTGCCGAGGATAAATATTAGGTAGGACACGAGATAGATAGGTCGACGTCCAACCAGATCGCTAAAACTGGCCCAAATAAGGGGGAAAAAAGCTAGGCAGAATACAAAGACCGAAATCGTTGCGTTCATAGCCGTGGCTGTCGTGTCGAGCTCATGCTCCATACTGGTAATGCTAGGATACTGGCAGATTGTAAAAAAATATAAACAAAGGGGGCTGCCAAGGTTAGCAATACACGGCACGGAATAATTCGGGACAGAAGATATCTCACGCACGTAAATATTCGTACCCATTGGTGACCTAATGATATAGTATGGTGTGAATACTTTTCTCCAACAAGTCAATAACCCGCCCATTCAGCTCTGGTTGAGCACTTGTATATGCGCGGATTATAAAATAAAAAAAGATGATATCATAAGGTGCATTTGACATACGTGAAGCTGGCGGCGGCAATAATAAAGATGATCACTGTCTTTTTGCGGGACGAGAAATTGAGCGGATCATCCACAGATGATGTCGGTCCACGAATCAAAAGCCGAACAAACTGAGATAATCGCGTTGCTACGGCCATCTTGGCTGTTGGGTTGGCTGCTATTGTGGTTGCGTCTACACAGTAACTCTCTTGGGTATCGCGGAAACAAGAAGAGGTATCTTGTTTAATGTCAGATGCGTCCAGAAGGTCGCCTGCTGCGGGAGGCGCACGGGAGTGGATACTCATGGTTTTCTTGGATGAAATTGTAGCGGCATCGTCGTCTATGGTCATGGCCGAGAAATGAAGTAAAAAGGATGTGTAGTTGGATCTTTGAAAAGAAAGATGTTTGTCCAATTTGATCTCTCAGGAAAGAGCTTGATTCAGGTATCAAAGTTTACCCGATTTCTAGCATGAATAAGCCTTCTTCATGTCCGTGAGAACTCAAATCTTGAATGTGCTTCATTTTGTCTTTTGCGGGGTAAAAGGCGTTTATCTCTGGTTCCCTGGGTCGGGAATTACCCCGCAAATTAAACTCAGTGACTACAAAGGCTTCTAACGTATACAATGAAGTCTTTCTATCGCTTCTTTGATTCAAAGTAGTGAAGTGGACACACACACAATGCGGTTCTACATGTCAAGGCCGTCCGTCAATGGATTCATATACGAAGCACTTGAATACGGACATTACAATATTTCGGCCCAGGTATAGGCATGAGTATATCAGACCATCGCTTGATAGTTTACATGATGACCAAAGTATCAGATTTCTTCCATTTGTGCCTATATGTTTTACGCAGCAAAAAGCACTTTTCGTGGACGCTAAGTTCAGTTTCGAGATAATCGCTTGCTCTAAACCTGCCTTTATTTAATCTTCCACGCCTTCTGATTATAGATTGCCTGCAGCGACTTTTAAAACAAGTTCATCACTTGCACCTGAACAACTTCAAAGCCATATTCGATTTTGGAAGGACAGATGCCGCTTTTGTTCATCTGAGAGCTTTGATAATTAAAATTAGCGGGGACCTATGACCGAAGCTGAATTCCTGTCAATTTAATTGCAAGCAGAAATGACCTCTGGTTATCTGTATGCTGTGCGCATAGTCGCTCTCTTCCAGTGACTTCATCAGACAGAACCAAAAGGATAATGTAACTCCACGATCTCTTATTATTACAGTGCGAGATACCATTAATGTGGAGTCCGCATGGCGCTGGGTTTCCGCTGGGTTGCGATGGCTCGGTGAGAAATTATCATCGTCGGCTTTGCAGTAACAACACTCCAGCTGGCAGAAAAAGCTCATGAACCGTTTGTCTCGGAGTTGTACCAATAGGCACATACGGACCCAGAGAGAACAGCACACCTCATGCCTCGTGTACGCCACCGGCTGGACAGGAACAAGTGATCTTCATACAAGATAACGAGGACGTTATCCAAGAAAGAGCAAAAGAAGAGTCATTTTCTCCAACAGCTGGACGGAAAAGGGACCGAGCGACGGGTAGCGATGCATGGCATCATCATGCAAGTCTGATAATATAATGGTGATATAACGTGTGTGCGATCAGATCAACTGACACAGATAATCACGATAAACAAATGGTGATAAAGATAGGGTACAGTTTGGCCCTATTTCAGGCATGATTAGCGTTGCATATGTGGAGTGTCTTGGAATAGGTTTGATAAACATAATATAGAGTATATACTTGCTCTTCACGTGAAAAGTAGCCCATGCAAACAGGAAAAAAAAATACAGGCCGGGTGGTCGGGTATGAGTGCGCAAGATGTGACTCGTTTTTCTTTTTTTTTCCACAAAATTGTGGAGAAGAGGCATTCTCTGATTCTGCTCTTTGCCCACAGAGGACCAAAGACACAGCAAACTAACGCCCACCCGCTGCTGCCGAGGCAACAAAAAGAAAGGAAAAGAGCCACTTTTACGAGACTTTTCTCTTCTTTTTTCCTACTATTCTTACGGCTGTTATAAGCACTCCATACCCCCCGGCATAACACACACGACAACAACAACCACAACCACCTGTCGTCATAACTCGATAATACTCTTTCGCTATGGCTGACAACTCGATCAAGATCTTTACGGGCAATTCGCACCCGGAGCTGGCCAAGCTGGTGGCCAAGCGCATTGGCATTGATCTCGCCAAGGCTCAAGTCATGAAGTACTCGAACCAGGAAACGTCGGTGACCATTGGCGAATCCGTGCGTGACGAGGACGTCTTCATTATCCAGTCCGGCTGTGGTGAAATCAACGACAACCTCATGGAGCTTCTCATCATGATTAACGCCTGCAAAACGGCCTCTGCTCGCCGTATCACGGCCGTCATCCCTTGCTTCCCCTACGCTCGCCAGGACAAGAAGGACAAGAGCCGTGCACCCATCACCGCCAAGCTGACAGCCAACATGCTCACGGTCGCGGGTGCCAATCACGTCATCACCATGGACTTGCACGCCTCGCAGATCCAGGGCTTCTTCAACGTGCCCGTCGACAACCTGTACTGCGAGCCGTCGATGATCAAGTATATCTCTACCTGCATTCCCAACTGGACCAACGCCTTGATCGTCTCTCCTGATGCCGGTGGTGCTAAGCGGTAAGTTTATGCAAGCCCATCCTGTCTTTCCCACGGGTCTTTTGACACATCTCTTTTTATAGTGCGACCTCCATTGCAGACCGCCTGAACCTCGACTTTGCTTTGATCCACAAGGAGCGTAAGCGGGCGAACGAGGTGTCGCGCATGGTTCTGGTGGGTGATGTCCGTGGCAAGATTGCTATCCTTGTGGATGACATGGCCGACACCTGCGGCACTCTTGGCCTGGCTGCCAAGACCCTGGTGGAGAACGGCGCTGAGAAAGTCTACGCCATCGTCGCCCACGGTATTCTCTCTGGCAAGGCTATCAAGGTCATCAACGACTCGGTCATTGAGAAGCTCGTTGTTACCAACACTATCCCGCATGATGATAAAATGGTACGTCCTTGCTTACATCTGCCTACCCATGCACATTGCATATTAACACATCTCGTCTTTCTCTTTTTTTTTTTTACTTAGGCAATCTGCCCCAAGCTTGACGTGATTGACATTTCCCCCACATTGGCAGAAGCCATCCGGAGGTGAGTTGGCCATGACAAAATGAAAAAAAAAAATGGAAAAAAAAAAAAGGTCGCGAGAACAAGCTATCTAATGCTGCATCTTTTTTTGTAGAACCCACAATGGTGAATCCGTGTCCTATCTCTTTTCGCATGTTCCTGAATAAGCATTTCTCTGTTTTTCTTTTGACAACTCTTCCCATTCTGTCATCTTGGACCTTTTTTTTTTTTCCTTTCTTTTAACTCTACCTCCACATTTTTCTTTCTTGCATGAACAAAAGAATACACAAAACATTTCATTCGATATACACCACGGAGCATTCTTGAGATTACGCCAAAGAAGAAGAGTTCAATGGAAGAAAAGAAAAAAAAAAGTCAAGGTATGCGCTGTTAAATGACGATCGCTATAGGTTCAAGGCAAGTACTATTTAGTTATTGCATGGTAACTAACCTTATAACAAAGTCCGCGTGTCAAAAATTGAACTTTTTCACTCTGTCTGCCAGTTATTCATGTGAAAAGTGATACTTATTGCCATGGTTTTAGCCGGAAACACGCGAGTCAACGATACGAGCGCCCCCCAAAGAGGCCCGCTACAGCTTTATCAACTTGATCTTCCCATGTTACAAAGAGTAACATTGTTATTTCCATAAATGTATACACGACGCAGAATAACGTTGAACAACGCGCATGTACTGTATCCACAGAGGATCCAGTCACTTGCCTATTCAGATAGCGCTATATTTTTTCTGCGTGCCCGGACTGAAGTGCACGACCACCGTTTTCCGTAGGTCACTTGACACGACAGTTTCACATTCACGGCCACCTTGTTTGGCTGCCTTGGCCATACAATCCAACAATGATATATCGATATCAATGTGGCCGGCCAGTGTCCATACCCATGACTGCGGCTTCTACACAGATTCTTTAAAGATGGTGGCATATCCCGATGCTTAAACTGTACGAAAATGCTATTTCTAAAGAATGCTGGACTGCGCGTCAGATGGCACAGCATATGTACTTGCTTGAAGTTCCCACGTACATATATTTTCTGTAAACCAAGGGTAAGGATTTTTCTCAAACCTTGTTTCCAGGCCCTGCTGGACATCCGCAGAAAGCTTATACTAGGAGTAGAATTTCTTTTTCTATCTACAGTAGTGTTCCGTTGTGAAATTAAGTTAGAATCGAAGCTATGACTTTTGATCGTGTATTTGGGAAATGTCGGACGTCATGAGAAAGAAAGGCTTCTTGCATGATCGATACGAGTAGATGGACAGAAAAAGACCGGCTGCGGCAATAACTCTCTTGGAGAAAATAAAACTGCATCATGATTTTCATGGCATATCGATAAAGACAAAGCGGGAAGGGGTGGTCTCACGGGGTGTGTAGCCAAGGAGGGGGGAATGACGACAGGTGGGGAATGGCGAGGATGAACTACGTGCGGGCATGCTTATCAGGTCAAATCCAGTTAATCATAACCATCTGACCCGATTTATATCGCCCAAATCAATGAAAGGGTCCACTGATTCTAATCGATTTCCAAACACGGTCATGACGATGTCAAGCACCAGAGACAGGTACACACACTCCCACAAATGACCGAGAGACTATAAATACAGCCCATGCATACTTCTTTTTCCACCTATCCTTACAAACTTCTCTTCAACTACTTTTAACTAGAAACACTCCATCGCAATGACTATTGAATACATTACTCTCAAGCCTTCGGGTGACAAGATGCCCCTGATAGGTTTTGGTTGCGCCAAGATCGACCCCGAAGCTACCGCCGAGGTTATCTACAATGCCATCAAGGTCGGCTACCGCTTGTTTGATGGAGGCAGCAATTATTACAACGAAAAGGAGGTCGGTGACGGCATCCGCAAGGCCATTGCAGACGGCCTGGTCGAACGCGAGGAGCTCTTTGTCATTTCCAAGCTGTGGAACACGCACCATGGCAAGGATCACGTCCGCCTCGCTCTCGAAAAGAGCCTGCAAGACCTCGGCCTCGATTATGTTGACATGTACCTGATTCACTTTCCGGTTGGCACCGAGTACGTCCCCATTGAGACCAAGTACCCTGCTGGCTGGTGCGTCCCCGGCCAGACCCAAGTCATCCGAGCACGCGCCCCGATGCACGAGTGCTGGGCCGCCATGGAGGCCTGTGTCGACGCCGGTCTTGCCCGCAACATTGGCGTCTCCAACTTTAACGTCCAGTCACTGATGGATCTTCTCTCGTATTGTCGCATCCAGCCTTCACTGCTTCAGGTCGAGCTCCACCCGTACCACCAGCAACCTATCCTTGTCGATTGGGTCCAGCGGCAAGGCATTGCTGTCGCAGCTTACTCTTCCTTTGGCCCTGCCTCTTTTGCTGCGGGTGGTCTCAAGCACGCCAAGGCGGTTCAGTCCCTTTTTGAGAACTCCACGATCAAGGATGTCGCAGCCAAGTACAACACATCACCTGCTCAAGTCCTGCTGCGGTGGTCTCTCGAGCGCAACGTCGGCGTGGTGCCCAAGTCACTCTCTGTCCATCGCATGAAGGATAATCTGGAAGCGCTCAACTGGAAGATGGACGAGGAAGACGTGCAGGCCATTAACCAGCTCGAGATGCGACTACGCTTCAATGACCCTATCATCAAGGGCTGGGATTTGCCCATCTTTTACTAAGTCACTCACGCACATGCATCGGCTACCCACCTCTTTTCTCTCTCTTTTCTTTTTTTTTATACCTTGATGTCGCATTCGATAAGATATCCCCTCCGCATTTTCTGTAAACTCTTTTCTAGCATAATAATCACCCAAGCATAAGATACGCATCATCTCTATATTTTTCTTTGCTACCCTCTCCATGTTTCAAAAAATTAAAAAAATGAATGAAACATCCTTAATGGCAAAAGGAGATACGTTTAATGTCATGTGGACTAGATGTATTCGTAGCACGGATGAATGACTACACCATGCTGACAGTGGTCAGGTTGAGAAAAAAAAAAAAGAAATAGTACAACCATGATCATTAAAAGAATTGCACCCGATGGAAGAAAGCGCCCATTGTAAAAAGCAACAGAAAGAAAGGAACAAGAAAAAAAAAGCAAGACCCATGATGACCAGGTCAGGTTGGAGTAGCTGCGGTTTCAATCTATTTCATGATCGTAGGTATCGAGGTTCCCATGACCCAAAATTGCTGTCCGTGCGTGTGTATGCGTCAGTGCGCCGAGCCAACTTGATGATACGGGTTGCCTAAATCAGAATGAAATTGTTCTGCCACTTGTCACGATCCATGTGTGGCATACCTTACCGCCGACGGGATGGCACGTTACCACTCTACACGAAATATGACGAGATCTTTCCCGGGATCAGGTGCGAGACCTTGTTGTATTTTGGGAATAACTGTGCCGACCTCCGCCATTACGGCAAAGTACTGTATGTACATACTGTATAGAGGCATTTTTAAACTATTCTTTCTAGCCGCATTTCTCCCTTGGCACACTGGAAAAGAAAAGAATATGCCATTTATACCGACTGCACCTTATGGACTGACATGGCGAAGCCGGCCTTTCTCAATGAAATCCAGAGAGCCTCCTTTCTGATTTTAGATCGTTGGAGCCATACTACTCCGCGGCACTGTTGACATAGTTTCCAACATGGCTTCCAACATGATTTACATTTTTCTTTGTTGCTCTTTTTTTCTTTACGCCGGAAAAAGTAGTATAACAGAAACTGGTTGTGATCCTTGATCCTATCATACTATCCCATTGATTGATCTGCTTTTCCGGAAAGCACAAAGCAACTACTTGGCAGACATGTATGTGGTACCACATTTCCTGTTGATTCTTTCAGCACCCCACCTGCGCCTTGCACATAGCCAGGTGGGCATAGCAGAGTGAGGCGTTGGGGTTAGACAAGTCTATTAGCGGCATCATCGCGTAGTAGTCGCCCGATGACAATCATATAACCCTGTGTGGGCTCCGTGCCATGCAGAACGGATGTCCTTGATTGAGAGCAATAAAGCCAGGGGTTGATGGGGTCGCCACAGTCTGGCAGGAATACGTTCTAGTCCATTGAGTGCTTCAAATTATTTACAACAACGATGTATCATCTCATCGCTGCTCACGAGGCGTCAAGTCAGGGGTAGGTCGATAATGAGCTTTACGGAAAAGCAGTTGATAACCCTGACTATTGAATGATCCAGTTTGCGGGCGCTGCTTTGGTTTGAAAGCATCCGTGCACATGTCCAGAAAGCATAGACCGTTGCCAATGCAATTTTGATCGCCCGCCCGCAACAGGGCCGCACACCGTACGAAAGATATGATGGGGCCGACGCAGTGCATACTGCTTCAGTCAATCATGCGTCCGTGTCGAGGGTACCGGGGGAAAAGCTTTAAAAAAAGTCTAAAGAAATTTTGCAGCGTTCATGTGTGGAGCAGCCTACACCAAAGTTGGTTATTCATGTCACGCGTTGTATAGCTGCAAGTAGGGGCAACACGTCCATCAGACGCCTTGTATGCGACAGAATGTATTCATCACACAATATAGGCCATTCTTCCCGCTGGCAAGCACGGAGCACGATGACGTTGCTTTCGTATGAAGGATATATACTGTCCTGAAAACGTGCCCCGTGCATTTGCAATGTCTCACAGATTCTGGTCAATACCTTTGGTTCGTTGTATTGGTCGCCTGGTAATATCTGACTGTACAATGCTTATAGAGATGCAAGTCCAATACGAACAAGAGGCGGCAGAACCTGACACGACTAACAGCATTGGTCGAGTGCTTCGTCATGCTCGAGCGAACCAGGGCTAATCATGATTTAGAGAAATTCACAAAGGGTTGACTGTGTGTTTGGTCCGCTCCAATGCCGAAATATGATTTTCTTTTCTCGCTGATTCGAGTAATCTCTGTGATTGGCACCGAGCAGGTTGTTCTCTTGATTGCTGCAGAGTTGTGCAGGAAAAAAAAGTAAAAAGTGAAGATAAAAATAAAAAAGTAAAGTGCCTTTAGCCCACGTTCAATAAAGTAGCGCCACACAACCAAGTAGAGTTTCCAATTGAAGCGGCTGATATGCTTTGGGGCCCGTTTGTTTTTCCATTCCTCTTCTCTTTATATATAACGGGAATACTGCGCACAGCAATGATCAAGGTAGTCACTCATCCTCATATCGTGGTATGTTGTAACCGATATAGTGAGGCATTCGAATCGGACCAAACCAAGTAGACAATGAAATTTGATAAGCGAAAAAGAGATTGCATATGCACCAGCTGCCAGAATAAGACATGCGTCCTAAATATGCGTATCAAAGGAATGCCAAAAGAAAGTCTACTACTGATATGCCTTGATGGTTCGCACGCACGTGATGATTTCTTGCTGTAGTAATCGAGCTCTCAAAGTGCGAAACGTTATGGAAGAAATATTCTCTTTCGACATGGCACACGCAAACACTGCCACCTTTGCAGTTTTTTCCTCCACATAGTAACTCTGAGACCTAAAGGCTATTTGCATCCTCAATGATGATTTCCACTTACGGAAAACCATGACGTGCACGGCCAAAGCCATGAAAATAAGCACTTCTTGGAAAATCAGCTCCGCCAGCTGTCAAAATTTTACAAGCTTAATTTGTACCCCATGAAACCCTTTTTCCTCTTTTCTTTTTTTTTTTTTTTTCCTGCCCAAACACTTTTATCGTTTTTTTTTCCTTCTCTTCCCAACATAATATCGGCCTAGCTCATCTCCACTGTTCCATATGCTCGGTCACACTTTTTCCACGCACGGAACTCTACATATCATCCTTACTAAGTGAAATCAAATCAACAGAAAAAAAAAAATACAACACACCTTTTAAACTTTTTTAACACTTTTCACCTTTTCTTCTGCAGCTGTATCGCTCCCATATCCCAGCCCAACTCCACCGACTGCAAACAAACAGCCTCCAGCGCCCCAAGCACAAAACCTCCAACAGAAAATCCCCCCACCCCGGCAGGCAATAATTTTACCCGTATTTCAAAAATGTAATACCGTGCCCTATGCGAGGATTGAACTCGCGACCTTAGCGTGCCTCAAGCATAGCTATAACTATAAGCACTACGCTCTAACCAACTGAGCTAATAGGGCATCTCACTGTTATTGTGGATTGTTGCCGACTCACGATAGTATTGTCTGTGATGCTGCACTTGTCTGGCGTCACTCCCGCACTCGCTCTAATAATCAGCAAATTATAGGAAAAACGACTGTCAGATGGAGATATCTTGAACGAGAAAAATCTACAATGATACTAAGTATGGGTGCAAATAGTGAAACGTTGAAGAATTGATATTTTTTTACATAAAAAAAATAAGATTCCGAGATTCTGCAATCACATAAGACTTTGGAGACCCAGGTTCGAATCCCGGTTCGGGCGTCTTTATGTCGGCATCCTTTCGCTGTAAGGACCGTGGAGGTTTTGATTATACTTGCAAGGCAAGTAAAATGGTGGGTAAGAATTAGGCGGAGAAGTTTAAAAAGGGTGAAGAACTGTCAAATAAAAGAAAAGGTTCAAATGAACGTTAGCATAAAAAACTTTACAAAAAAAACAAAAAAGGAAGTGGAAAAAGTTTGGAAAAAGATAAAAAGTGGTACGAAAGGGTAATAAACGAGCAAGTTTGTGGGGGCCAAAATTGTAATGTACTTTGACATTGTCGAAATGGAGTTGTACAGACTTGTACTTCTCGCTGGTATCTTGATGTAGGATCAACGAAGACAGATACTAGACTTATTTTGAGGCCTAGAAATGGTCTTGTAGCGAATTGCAAGCATATATGAGACAAATTGAGTCTATAGTATATAAGAAATATAGAGCTATATTGTATAGCCTTGATAATTCAATGTCTGGTCTGTTCTGGCTGAAAATCGGAAGCTTATTTATATGCTTTCTAAAGCGAAGTATAAGGAAAAAAAGTATGAGAAGAAAGGTATTGGCAAAAGATTTGATGGGGCGCTGACGTATATCTCAAAGAGGAAGGTGAATGCTGATTTGTGCTATGTGGGATGCATCAATAAATTTGGGTCAATAGCAGGAAAATGATCTCTGAGTCGGACCATCAAGCCTACAACGGTTGCTCTCAATGTATAACTGCGGGATAATAACGGCCAGATTATTTGTGATATATGAAGGGTAGAAAGTGACAGAAAAAAAATAAAGGCGAAAAAGGGTCAAAAGAGTCAGTGATAATGCGTAGGTTTATATGAAAGGTACTTTTCCGCTCTCCTACCTAAAACTAAAATCCTAACGTATAAAATAAAACCAAATGTTGCATTTCTTACAAACCATGTGCGGCACTGATTGATTGTCTGTGTCATGTGTAATCGCATTTGCAGATAGCGCAGCTTCTTTTCGTTGATAGCTAGATAGTCGATGTGTCAAAATGCGACATTCGATTTTTTATTCGACGACATCTGAGCTTTCTTTATAAGGTACGATACTGTTTATTATTCTGCATCACTCTGCTCCGGAAGCACTGTAAGGAAAAAGTAATCTTGTTTGAAGATATAATATCTATTATGAACATCAAACTTGCAATCATCTTCTATATAACAACTAGTTCATCGGTCGCTTGACTTGCGGACGTCCTGAGCTTGGGCGGTCGTTCCAAATCCAAAAGCGACGTTGTGTGCCTCAGCGATTAATGGCTATTTATTTTGTTGAGATTGGAGTGAAAGGAGAAGATGAAAAAAAAAGAAAGAGGGTGGAAAAAGAGTATGGCGGGATATAAGATAGAAGTAATGAGGAAAAGAAAACGAAATAGAAAATAGGAATGGGAAATGAGAAGGAAGATAAAATTTGCTTGCATCAATTGATGCGTCCTCAATTGATGCGTCGTCGGCGTCTCACAGGCGGTTGGTCAGGCTCTGGTTGGTTTCCAGGCTCCCGTCCCGGAATATGGGTAATGCGATAACGACTATAGTGCACCATGATACGGGTTTGTGGATGAATGGTACTAGTTCTTCTGCTCTTGGTGATTTGGATGCTTGTGATGGTGGTTTGAATACGCGTTAGGAGTTTCCTAAATTAATAATGGGTTATCAGTTTTTTGCTCCACTTCAATGATTGAGAATGTACTTACCCACGGTTCTCATTACGAATGCTTCGTAGCCAAACCTTCCGCTCGTACTGGTTCTGGCTTTGGCGCACGACATTCTCCATGCAAGTCCAAAAGTTGAGGGCTTGGCCGCGCCCGGTGTCCTCGCTCGTGAACTCGTACTCTTGGTTGACCACAGGGCAGTACATCCGCAGGAAGCCGTCCATCACGTTTTGCCAATCGAACTGTGGATTAACCCATTCTTCCCGGACAAAGTCGCGCAGAGGCAACCCGCATGCCTCGAGGGTGCGTACAAAACATGGAAAGTAGGTATCTCGGCTCTGAAAGAGCAAGTACCAGTCTTCGATATACACCCTTCCGTCTTGCGGGTCTTCGTCGGGGTCTTGAGGCTCCGGGCGCGCTCGTTGCTGGTCACCCAGCCTGAGAACGGCGTTGATAGGGGGGCCAACGATGAGATCCAAGTCGTCCGCGTCGGCTTCTTGTGCTGCGCGCACGGGTGCAGCCACCTGCTCCGCAGGCTCCACGGGAACAGGGAATACGATTTGGCCGTCGGCATCCTGGGATTTGAGAACCTATATTACGTTAATACCGCATAACGCAAACTGTGAGTGATAGCAATTCGAGCTGGGATGCTTGCATGAAAAGAGCTCACCAAGGCGTACGGACAAATGTCTTCGTCCAAATCCAGAATTTTTGGGCCGACATAGCCACGACCCACGTAAATCCCATCGCGCTCGGCTCGGAAAATCTCCCGTGCAGGGTCGACGAGTACGGTAAAGTGGATTCGTCCACCTGCATCGCAGTTTACCGTCTGGAGCCTGAAAATGTCGATTGCACGGCGTCTGAGCCTGGATTGATTACCAAGCCGCGAACGGGCACGCAAGACCTCTGCCGACGCAGGTCGAATTCGACTGCGCAAGTCCCGCATGTACTCGGCAAAGGCGGCCGACACGACCTCCGGAATGGTCATCCATTGATCGTCGGTGAAGCCTTCCGGCCTGGGCACCCGAGTACGGATAATTCTTGTCACGCTGGGTGACAAGCCGGGTATCGGCTCGAATCGCTCCGCAGCGATCCGCTCAAGCAGACAGCCCAAGATTCTCCGGCCCGCTGGAAGTTCATCGAACCAGGTATCCCATGCGTTGTTTTGCCCTCGCTCATGGAAGCTACGCAGGCGGCGTAGCTCTGGGTAGCGAGCCCTCTCGAGGAAGAGCCGCTGCTGCATGCGCGTGAGCGAGTTGGGTGCGCCTCGCGTCACATCGTATCGCTCATGTTTCCGCCGCATAACCTCGGCAGCGTACTGTCCCGGTCTGTAAGCCGCTTCTGCGACGGGAGTCCCGCTCAGCTCGGCACGCAGAAGAGCGCCGCGGACACGCTCTATATACATTTGAAGGTAGATTTGCAATTGTCAGTCCTACTTTTAATTCGAGGGAGATTCCACGTACCTCTCATGGTAGTGCGGGTCAGAGCAATGGCCGCATCCTTGGCTTGCTGGAACCGCGCTTCTAACTCGCCTTGGGCAAGCCGTTCCCTGTAGCGGAGAAGTATAGCCTCACAGAACGCGTGTGTACCAGGCGGCGCCGCCGCTGGATCGCTGCGCTCCAAAGTTCTGAGGACCTCCTCCACCAACAGGATTGTCTTGCACCAAGTAAGATGCATGAACTGTAAAATCACTGGGTCCGCCGCGCCATAACTCACAAAGCCTGGATGGAGGTGAGGCATGAGGATGGCATACTTCGGGTCCTCGGGAATGGGTCTCTCCAACGTTGGGACAAACTGGTAATCGTAATCGATTACCTGGGCGACTCCAACTTGGTCTTGGTACTCATTGTGGCCTAGGGAATATCTAGAATCGTTTTTTATTTCTACATTAGTATAAGTGCTAGAAGTAAAATATCACATACCCGTCTTTGAAATACGAATACGCCGTGGCGGCTGACTCCCAGCCCAACGTTACAACCACCACTGAGCGAAGGATTCCAATCACTTGTGCTGAAGTCTGCACAAGAACGGGCGGAATCTGGTCCCGGCGGGTCGTGCTAGGAGGACAGGGCCACAGGTCGTGGAACGGGGGCTCAACAAAATTGTTGGTCACGAGACCGGGAAAGCAGTGCCCGACGAGCTCCTTGGTCAGCTCACCACTGCGCGAGCCAGCGAAATAAGGTTGCAATGCGCTAAAATCAGATAGCGTGATGTCTTTGGCAAAGATCATCAGCGGCGCACAGTCCAGGGCTTCCCCGCCTGTTTGGGTTTCCACGTACGCAGTCCGAGAAATTGCTTGGTCCTTGTACATATCAATGTGGCCGTCTGTTATTCTGCCCAAGATGGTCTGAGCGACAGGTTCTTGCTGGTAATTGAGACGATAAATGTTACGGACTATTTCGCGGTTGACTTGCACAAGCTCGGGCACGTCTTGCTCGTCGTCTGCGACGTCATTGGCGTCATTGAAAAGGTAGCGATAGGCAAGCTGATTCTCGCCATACTCGCGCAACGCGTCCATGTCGTCAGGTAGGGGTTCGTAGGCTCTGAAGAAGCCACCGGGTTGGGAGTTCAGCAGAACAGCACGGCCTAGAAAGTGGATGAGGAATTGCTCTCTGCCGTCGGCCTGGTAGCGGAGATCAACGTCCCCCAATTGGCCTTGCATCGATAAACGTGGCACCAGGAAGACGCGGAATTGAGTTGCCCTGAGAGGAAAGATACGGAGCAGGCAACGATAAAAGTTTGTAAATCTGGACGGCTCAGCATTCGGCATGGTATCTTCTTGCAGACGGCCTAGTGGAGTACTGTCGCTTGTACATCCGGCGTAACGCACAAAGACATGCGTCATTTGGCCAGAGAGACGCTGTTGTTCCAAAAAGTGCTCAGCAAATAGGGTGTCCGCAGGGTAAACTAAAGATAATGTTCAAACATGTCAGTTAACCGGTAGTCAGAATCAACTGAGTCTATGCGTTACCTTGCTGGTACTGCTCCAAGAGCTGGCTAAAATCGTCAACGGGAAGCCGAAGCGAGCGGATGTAATAGCTGATACGTCCCTCAAAGGGATGCTGTCGATCTGCTGGTTCCGCGGTGAGACCAACAAGGCCCATGTGTCTGATGAGGACCTCGTCCGGCACAGCTGCAGAGAAGCGACTGATCGCAAGCAGGTGTTGGGCGGTGTCGTCTTCGACGCCGCGGGGTAGTAAAAGGTCTAGGAAATCCTCGGTTCTGGGCTGAAGCGCGATGGCGCTGGCAAGCAGACGTTCTTCCAATAGCTGCACCGTTGCCATCCAAGGGCTAACTTCTTCAGCGGCTTAAGGATTAGCAGCAAGTTCAATATGAGCCATGATGAAGTTCAAATAGGAAGTGGGGGAGTTTGTTGAGTAGAGAGAGTATATTTAAAGAAAAGGAAGTGGGAGACGTGTAAAACAGATAAAAAGTGAAGAAAATGGTCAGCAAGAAATACTGGACAACGAAGTTGAACAATGACTTGGAGAATGAAAATATAGAGAATGAAATTTGGAGAACGGAAAACTAACAGCGCATTATGCGTTCTGTTGGGATCTGCTATCGCTGCTTTGAAGTCCATCGCCTCTCTACCTCTCTGTGGATGACGATGTACGCTTTACTAGTTAGTCTGAAGTAAGTTGAAAAGGGTAAACGCCAAAAAAGAAAAAATAAAGAGGAGTTATAAAGGGTGTGCTCTCGTAAGGCAGACACAAAACAGTGAACGATCATCTGTCTGATAATTGGCTGTATGGAATTATAAACGCGATGAGAATGAAAAGGAAAAGAAAACAATTATCAGTGTGCAATATGTGCAGGAGACCGTTATCCCAGGGTCGCATAAGGACCTCTTTACAACCGACTTCAGTACGTACTGTCCCACCTTCAGAGCGTCTTTAGATGGGATCTTGACAATCCTTAAGGGATTTGTCGTAGTGGTGTTCAATAATCTGTGACGTCTGGGAACAACCCACACGCACGGGGCATGGACATGACATTACTGGAAAATGGAGTGAGTGATAAGGAGTGCAAATACCATTCACTCGGGCATGACGACATAACCAAGACAAGGAATACCATGTGTGCTTATGACAATGTTTTCAGAAGAAGCAGTATGTCATTATATTTTGTTTCTTCTGCCCAAAATGACAGCAGCATGAAGCGACACCCAACATAAAGAAAAGATTCATCCAATTTCGTCTGAAAAGCATACAAAACGGTTGCTATATTTGTTTCTCGAAAAATCTACACAGGCGGGTTTCATAGTCAAAGATATCAATGAAACACTCATTTGAAGCAAGACAAATGGGTCATCTGATACGTATGCAGCTCATACTTCGTGTCCTTACGGAAAACAGATAGGTAAAGCACCACTTGTAACAGATGTGAGCGCAAATCGTCAGGCGAAATATCGGATGAAAAGCAGCCAATTTTCCTCCGAGACGAAGTACTGAGACGCGTTTGAAGTACATATTTATATGTCTCACCGTCGTAGTATCGTCTCAAGGTCCTTGCAGTTGTAAGTCTCGATTAAAGTAACTGTTGAAAAGGTAAGAGCAAATACTAAAGCAGAGACACATACCTCAGACACAAGCTTGGTGTATCAGACGTACCAGGTGGCAATGAGATATTTAAAGCCGAAGCAAAAATAAATATGGATATCTACTCAACACATCCTAGAAAGCAATGAAGCAACCCGGACCTGCGGCTGCAGTAGCGGAAGAAACCTTGAATAATACCCAGCGAACGCACGCAACCGTGTGAGAGTACCACATTACCTTCGCTAAATGGCTGTGTGCTACTTCGAAGACGTAATTATCATTTATTAACTTGTCTTTTACTTTCGAAGAGTCATTTTGGAGTAGTGTTTGGCAGTGATATCAGCAAGTTATCAGAATCTGAATCCAACGAAATATAGTATTACAGAAAAAACGTCAGTGGCGGTCGAAACTGCACAGATACCTACTGGCCATGAACCTCATCTAGTAATCCATATTCAAAATATATATATAAATAAAGACACCCGTCCATTGGCATCTTTAGGTGCGCTCTAAATTTTTTGCGCACTTGGTGCAGCTGACAGAACGCGTCGCAAGGATAGTAGACGCGTTGAGCCGACATGAAAGTAGCCAAAAATGCATAATACAGCTCTGCATCCAGGCCTGCGTTGGCCCTCAGTGCCATACTACTTCTTGACTGCACAGTGCAATTTGACTGAAATCGATTTGGCGCTTTACACGTGCTTGGCGACGGTAGGAACAAAGCCTGCTCTTTCTTCGATTGCAGGTCTTTCAAGCATCTGCCACATACTGAAGAAGAAGCAGATCTTGTACAGGTGAGCCGTATCATGCCCAGCAGCAGAAAGAGAAGGAAACTTAAACTGACTGTCGGTTGGGCAAGGGAGCGGATGCATGTACAGGGACACATGATTCAGGGCAGGCAACCTAATCAGAAGCAAAAACAGCGAAATGATAAATCTTTCTTTTTTTTTATTTCATAGTTCTTTTATTCATAATGACCCTCCACCATCTTTTATGCCAAGCGCTCACCGAGGCCAGTGAAAAACAGGGTCTAGAATTGGTTGCAAGGCACATTCAGAGTGCACTCGATGCCATGAAGGAAGCTTTCCTTTCCGGCGTATTGCCATCGTGCTCATCCAAAACCAACGGGTCCACGCCCATTTCGCTTCCAAAGAGCAAGGCAAGGACGACTGACCCCTTGTTTGCGTTACCTGCCGAGATAATCATGCGTATTTTCTATTTTACGCCTGAAAGCCGCATCGAATGCTTACGTCTCTCCAAACCATGGCACGACAAACTGCTATCCCTGTCTGTCTGGGACAGCCTGAGCCTCAGAATCCACCGAGCATGGTTTGAGCCGGAACACATTTTAAAGAACAATACGCGATTTCTCGGACCTGATCTCAGGCACCTCACACTCAAGACCGATGCCCCGCTATGGAGTACGATCCAGGTCCTTTTTCAAACCGGATGTGATCGCGTCCATAGGTTAGGTAAGCCCTGGAACCGAGAAGCAGGTTACGCTTTAACTGAGGAATAGGATGTTATGGTCACAGAACTTCATGACAACTATATGCCCAAAGTATTCATCATGCTGGAGCGACCGAGCTTGTTGCAAGACCTCGCGCCCTGTATCCTGCGCCTCGGCCAACACATGACAGACCTCCGCATTTATTCCAACCTGCAGATGAGCAACGCCCTTCGCTTGATTCTGACCTGCTTTCCGAGCCTCGAGACGTTGATTTACGACTGCCACGACAGATCGACCGATATGATGGAAGATAATCGGTATGGAATCTCAACCTGGGAATGGTCCAGCCTCGGCAGCCTCCAAAAGACGCGTCTGCAGCGGCTGGAATGGACTGGCGGTCTCGAAATTTTGGATGACGGTGGCCTTTTGCAGTTTTGCCCTCGCTTGGTTTATTTTCTGTTTCGACACATACGGTACGGCTACTACTTTCCGGATGCCCATGACGTCGGCTTCCTCATGAGCAATCTGCAGCGCTGGTGTCCACGTCTGGAAGCCATCGTCCTGTGCAACCGATACATTGACCGCCTGCGTCCCGAGCTTGGCTATCAGCCTTCAGCATGCACGTTAGCAGAGACTTCACCCGGCCTGAAGCGTCTTGCTCTTCTGGGTCTATGTGACATTAGTCAAGCCGAGCTGCAGGTATTTATACATGACCACCAGGACACGCTAGAGCTGCTGGAATATCGGCTGAGCTATGTGCGGAACGAGGACATGGATGAGGGCAGCGTGCATGACCAACCAAGCGCTGCTTGGATGCCGCCCACCTGTCTTACCCAGCTACATACCCTGATCATAGCACACAACTGCTACGTGCCTGCCGCCTTTCAGCCTTTACCCAATTTTCTACGGACCTGTCCTGTGCTTTCGCATTTACACCTTGCGTTCGACGCAATGGAAGTCCAAGGCGAACACGACCTGACACAAGCGCTCACCGCCGCGGTCGAGCTGCCATTTTTGCAACACGTCGAACTCGAAGCACTGGTGTCCCTGCCACCTTGGCTGGCTTTTTTACGAGCTGCTGTGGCTCAGGGATCGGTCTGTGCCATCCAGTCGCTAGTCGTTCAAGGCGCGTTGGCTGACGTCGTCTGGGACAGCACCGCACTTTCGTTGCTGGCGCAGATGACGACGCTGCGACGACTCCACGTCTCGGACGTCCGAATGGATCAACAGAGGATGAAACTGTCCGAGCTGGATCCCTCCTGTACATTGACAGTGGAAAAGGCAAGGACGTTTGCGGACACGGCACTCTGTTCAGGTATGGTTGACAGGATGGAGGATCTTTTGCTGGAACTTGATATACCCATGACGAGTGAGGCTTGGCATGTCATGAAGGCTGCATTTCCATATGCTTGGAAAACACCTTCGTCACCCGCACCCCACCGGCACGAGCCCCCGTTTCCAACGTGTACCATTATGTAATTAGGTTGAGAAGGATGTCTAATGACTCATATTGCCAGTGTATTCTGTAAAGGAAATAAAAAAAGTAATGACTATTAGTAACGCAGTAAATGCTGATGCGTATGTATTTCATGCACTAGTGCGGAGATATTAAAAGCGAGGCATGATTCCTCTGTGATCTTTCGTGTTCTGTTTCCCTTTGTCTTTTTGAGGACAGTAAAACATGGCGTCGTCCCAAGATGACTTTGGTAAGCAGCATATACCGGACATGAGCCACCTCATTACTAATGCAAACAAGACAAATACCTTCAAAAGATGCCTCGACCCAATGTAAACAACACCGCAGCCACCACTTCGAGTCTGCGTGGACCACGTCCGCCGGCCAAGCCTGCCATGTGGCGAGGTGCACCCGTCAAACCATCACCGTCATCCCCACCTTCCTCTGTTCCCAAGAGAGATCCCCGTGACGACCTTGTCTCGCCCATGCAACAGCGACTGAATCTAAGAAACAGCAGCACAATTCCGCTGCAGGATAATATTCGCCGGCTTCAAACCGCTACAGGGACCGTCGTAGCCGAGGCAGCCGCAACGGCTGAGCCAAGCTTACCGAGCCCAGGTACCAGTGGAGCGGGGAGACCGGTCGCACCAGCAAAGATGGATGCATTTGAGGCGTCCTTGGCGCCTCGGAAACGCCAGTCCCATGTCGCGAAGCCATTGGTTACTGCAACCTCTCCTGTTACCACCACTACCACCACTGCCACTACCACTACCACTACCACACCTAGTGTATCTGCAACACCCGTATCACCTACTGCGCCTGTCCCTCCTCGTCCTGCACCCGCTGCCCCATCTGCACCCACTTCCGCTGTAGCATCTACACCGACTGCACCCGCTGTACCACCTGCTCCTGCCACATCCGTCATTCCTCCCAACCCGGCGAGCCCCGCCCCCGCGACGCACGCAGCGGGAGCAGAGCGCGTGCGTGTGGCCAACCCACTCTACACAGGCGTACGATGTGCGGGATGTGAGCAGCCGATCAGTGGACGCGTGATACGGGTCGACCATAACCAGTGGCATGTTGACTGTTTCAAGTGCAGACACTGCGGCCAGGATCTCGAGCACGTTGCCTTTTACTCCAAGGACGGCCAACCTTACTGTGCACTCGACTACCACGAGCTCTTTAGCACACGATGTGACTATTGTGGTACACCTATTGAGGAGGTAGGTCTGGAAGAAGGAAAAAAAGAAAAAAAGGAAAAGGCAGGTGACGGTCAAGGGAAGAAATAACGATAGTCGATAGAAATCTATTAGCGCATTGGGGAAACACTATCATGTCGGTCACTTTTTCTGCCGTGGGTGCAGCAAGCCTTTCGATGAGACAAGCGCATTTATGGTGCATGATGGTCACCCTTACTGTGAGAAAGACTACATGGCCAAGTTCGGACACACGTGCATGGGCTGTGGCGAGTTGATTTCGGGCGAGTTTCTCAACGCTCTCGGAGGGGACTGGCACAAGAGCTGCTTTGTTTGTGCTGTAAGTAACGACAAAGGTTTTTTTTTCATGGAGTGTACTTACTGTATTCTATTGGACGTAGGACTGTGGAAAGGCATTCACATCCACGACGTTCTTTGTACGGAACGACAAGCCCTACTGCGAACATCATTATAAGCACCCACTCAAAGGTGCAGGTGTCAAGATGTGTCACGGCTGTGGCGAAGCCATTGACGGCAAAGGCGTCTCGGCGTTTGGAAAGGATTATCATGGTCAGCATTTCCAGTGTGCTCGCTGTAGCAAACTGCTTTCAGCTCGTGTTCCTGGTAAGACAAAGCCTGTCTTGTTCGCTCATCTCAAAAACTGATCTTGCGTATCGAAACAGGCATGTGGCAAGAAGGTACGCCGGGTGAACTCATTTGTAAAATGTGCGCCAGAGGATAGTAGGTTGCATGATGGCACAATGGTGATATTGTATGTTGTACTTTGATTTTGTTTTTTCTTTCCTTTTTTTTTTTTTTTTCGTTCTCTTTTTTTGTCGATGCCGGACGTGCCTGTGAGCACGATGATTTAATAAACTGTCTGGAGACATTCATGATCTAGAGTGTGCACTATTATATAAGATACCGAATACCGAAACACATCACAGCGCTAGTCAAAGATTCTTTTTGGCCCAATCATGTATATAGACAGCGTTTGTGGTGTGGTCACTTCCAGCTATCTGTGCATGGTGTTATAAGTAATATAGGCACGTCTTCTCACACACAGCCTCGTCACCCTCATACAACTTTTTATGCATATTGCCTCGCTCAATTCATTATGTAGTGCAAGCGCCCTGAATGGAAATTTCGTGGAGCTCGCTTATTGGCTTTCCTGGCAAGCCCTGGAGGACTAGTTATATATATAATATCTGCTTTGTTTATTGTATACACGCTGGAACGCTTGCTGAGAATACATGCAAATCTATATGCAACATTACAGCATACAGTATAATGCAATTCTTCGCTTATACTAAATTTCTACTCGACGTCTAACAGTGCACATATGTGAATCACTAGTGCGCTTTTATGTGATGATACGTACTAGCGAATCGATATCAAGCGGCACATTCTAACGTTCGATATTGATACTCACTAGTGCAAGATAATTTATTGCTATCATAAGTGCAGTATGAGAGGGCATCTCTGGCACCAGTCCCTGCCTCAGAAACTGTGCTTCGGAAATTCTGCCACGGCGATGCAGAATTCCATTTTGGGACGTTGAAAAAGTCGAAACTGTGCTTCGTTTTGTCTTCATTTTTTTTTTTTTTTTTTTTCGTCTTTCAGTTAGTATGAACGTCACACGTTGGCTAATGATGAAAGCTTTCAGAACGGTTGGCAAGTATCTACATTTATGAAGACATTTGATTTTAAAGATAGCTTCTGTCTGCTATTGAGGGATGAGTAATCTGTTTCTCCTGTGCGTTGTATGCTACAGAATAACATGTACCACAGCTATACTCAATACAACAGACTTGTACAAAAATAAAAGGGAAAAGAATACTATATTCATGAAAAAACAGAAGAATGGTGTGAACTAGACTTGTGGATTTGAGGAGAAAACCAAAAAAAAAAAAAACGTTCAATCCAAGAAAAGAGAAGCGAGTGAAGGAGCTACCGTGATTCGAACACGGGACCTGCGGATCTGCAATCCGATGCGCTACCACTGTGCCATAGCTCCTTCAACTTGAAAATTTGACTTTTATATGCTATATAGTAAAATAAATTATTTATCAAAATGATGCAAAAGCAAGTCACGTGCGTAAAAAAAAGTTCATGTCGTACGAAATGGGGACTTTGGCCGACAATTCAATTCCGTGTTGTCAGGCATAAGTTGTACGACAATATATCTCGGTGTCTTTTGAAAAATGCAAAAGTTCCCAGCTGTGGTATCTGAACCATCAGTAAGACACGAAGGGAAACTTTTACGTTATTGGGCTGGTCGGCTGGTGTGGACTAAAAGATGAATAAATTACCCAGAAAAAATAAGAAAGGGAAAGAAGTGTCAAAAAAGAAAAAAAGGCACCAGCAAAGTTTTGTATGAGATCTTCACAAAAAAAACAAGATAGGAAAATAAGAGAACGATAAAAAAAAGGTGAAAGGTAAAAAGAGGTACAAAAAGGTAATAAACGCGCAAGTTTATGGAGGAACAAAATCGGGATTGTAGTTTGACAATGTCGAAATGGAGCTGTTCAGACTTGTTCAAAAATACTGATGCGTTGTACAGTATCGAATATGAGGGTGCGGTGCTGCCAGAGATGCTCAAAGGCGCTGGGAAGTAAGGCGACTTGAGATGGTGAACATAACAAGTTAAACTTTCCAAGATGCAGCATGACATAAGTGCCGTTGGCTGGAAAGATCATTTCATAGGTAAAGCAGGAAAAACCTTGGACCAGAAGCCCCAGCAACACGGGGTTGCTCGACGCCAGTCCGAATAACCGCATCCATCATTTCCTTCATTTCCTTGCCGATCTTGACAAAATCCGATTCTCTTTTCTTGCTCCTTGAATTGCCGGCATGCTTAAACTTCACCGCCAGTAAGTCGATTCGTTGGCATTGCATTGGCTCGTGATAGCAAATAATGTCAGCGAAGAGGTGTTCAGAAATGGCCACACACGATTCGCCGACGCGACAATGCAGCTCGTCGTGACTCAGCACGTTTTCTGTCGATGGGAGATGTTGCTTGACGAATGTCGTTTCGAGCATACAGTCGCCTGTCCAGTTCTCGAATTGGCCAATCATAGCCACAATAATGGACTCGGCGCATTCCAACGTTAGACAACCTTCTTCAGCAACAGCGCATTCAATGTGGGGATGGTCCAGGTCATTGCCGAGGTTGCATGCCAATCTCACAAACTGCTTATTTGGTCGCCAGAATGGGAGATGCCAGGGTTTCGTCAAGGTCCATGATCCACTTGCGTGCCAGCTTGGCCAGCGGCACCCAGATTTTCTTCGAGTTGGTTTGACGTTGATGCACTTTGGTCGCTGTTTCGCTCGGTGCCTCGCACAGCTATGCTTGTGACGGCTGGCGCGTACGCGTACGCATTCAGGGCGTCAAAACCAGAAGCCATATTACGCTGTGCCCGTTTCCAGCTACAGAATACAAGGACGAATACGTTAGAGCGAACACAACCAAATGCGTGATTCCCCTACCAATTTTTGCTTCAGTAGGGCAACGATCATCGCTCAAAGTGAACGTGGCCCGATACAAGTTGCTTGGCTTGATTGAATTACTCTCCACATGTAGCGCTGTTAAGCAGGACTGGTGAATTCGAGTGTTGGATTGACCCGTTGCGAACCTTCGACGTACGTTCCGGGTGTGAAGGAGCCCCTCCAGCTGCGGCTTCGGGTCATCACAAGCTACACTTGGCCCTCGTCGTGGGGTAGTTTTGACTGGAAAGTGGGAAGAGATCGTGTCTCGGCTGTCCACCACACCCAAAAATCGCTGCCCCAAGAAAATGGGGAGAGACGGAACGCGTGTCACTGCTGATTTCCCTGGAAGTTCCGCTTCTTACGTTCGCCATCTCTTCCCAACGCCTTCCAGCATCTATGGCAGCTCCGTAGCATCATAGTCGATACTGTACAACGCATCAGTAAATGAACCGGACGAAAGGCCACCACAACGAATACCATAGGTGCCTTAGCTTGGACGAGGAGCACGCGTTTGCGACCTGATAGCCTTAAAGATGAGAAGTGAGTGTTTGTTTTGCCGTGTTTCTCATTCTCATCCCAATAAAAAATACCTCTTTTTTCTGTGGTCACAGTCATCCGGTTTTCCGTAGAAAATATATTTTTAAAAAGCCTCTCCATTACGATACTTGTCCAGGCATATATGAGAATGTCCAGCAATACCTCTAAATCACTTAGTTTCGGGCTTTTAGAGGCTTCACTGATCCGGGTCATAAGCGTTGCCTCACTCCATCTTACCTTCATGCAAGCAACTGGCTGCTATAGCAGAGTGCTATCAAGAGAAAATGGTCTCAATGAATGGACAAATGTAGAGTCCAAGGCGTGACAGTCTCTTATATTTATTTTACAGGTCATATACATGTTTTATGAGCACTGCAGAAAGCAGGCACCATCTGAGTGTCGAGCTACATAAAGCGCAACACACAGAGAACACTCTTTTTCAATTGTCATGACGTCAGCTTTGGCTCGTAACTTTCCTCCTTTACTGCTTTCCACCGTAGCCAAAATTCGAATGAAAAGTTGGAATGAAGACCGAAAGCAGAGAAGCAGAGAAGCAGAAAAGCGGACAGACCGAGTAGGGAGAAAAAAAAAAAAGAAAGTCATAATAAGTATAATAATAAAACTATGAATATGAAGCTTATGCAGAGGAAGATGGTACCAGAGCAGAAATGAATATAATAATCATATCAAAGCAGAAGGTAGTGATGATGCTGATGCCGATGATGACACCATGTACCAAAATTTGGGGCATAATACGGTGTACGAGTGAGTCGTGATAATAGAAAACATAGTTAAGAGGGATCCGTTACCCGGGAAGGAGGGGCACAGGTCCATCACAAGGTAAAGCAAATGAAATTAAGCCGGAGCCAATTGAATTGGCATGGAAAAATACAATTGGAGATCTTTATAGTGTGTGTCTGATTGAAGCAGACCAAGCAATAAAAATCAGGCATCGAAGCACAATGTAAAAGAAAAGGTGATCCAAGTAAAAACAGGCGTGCGATGGATGCGAAGCAACAGTGGGTCAAAAGAGATGCTATACACATACAGCGGAACAGGGCCATCATGCTGGTACAGCACGTGGCCTACATTATGGTCTCACCAGCATCACCCCCCAAAATTAATTATTGTGATTCTTAAGCAAGCAAGGCAACGAACGAGTGCCCTATAAATTTTTCTTTTAGACTTTCGCCACTGGATACGAATAGAGTACACAGCAATAAAATGGTCTCCTAGGAGAGGGCGTTGGGCGATCAAGCAAAGAAAGGCAATGACGACTAAGGGGAAGAGAATCGTCATGCAGAATAGGCTGTAAATGTACAGTATGTATATTTTCTTGGGGGAGGGTCGAAAAGTGTACCTGTTTTGGGTATCGCCGCATGCGTTCAGTCTTTTTTGCGCTTTGATCATATGAACGGCAGCAAAAGAAAAGAACGCAACGGCGGGTTGTCCACGTTTGCAGCTTTCACTTGTCTTTTCCCTGTCTTACCTGTCCGAGTGTCTGCGAGTGCGAGTCTGTGTGCATGTTGCATTGGCTGAATTCAATCACCTTTGGCTATAACGATCCTCGCCTTCGCCTTCGCCGTCCGCTTCCTCTTCCTCTTTCTCTCCCTCTTTCTGCGCAGGCTCAGCATGCACATTCCAAAAAGTGGAACGAAAAGAAAATGATCTCTCCTAAATCCGGGCCTACAGCCAAGACAACTTCTGTTCATGTCGACCCCCACGATTTCGAAGAAACAAAAGAGGCCAAGCCAACGTGGTCTGCCGCCGCCGCGCTCTCTGTCGAGCTGGCGAAGCAGACGCCGTGGTCTTCCGACGAAGAAGAGCAGCACGAGGACGAGAGCGTGCCTGGTGCGCAACAAATACCTCGGCGGAAGCGCAGCAGTCTGTACCTGACCCGACACTCGCCTCCTCGCCTGCACCTCAAGAAAGAGCGGCCCCTGTCAGTCCAAGTCCACCATTTGAGGCATCAGCACAAGGCCACTGCTGCAGCTGTGGCATCGACGAGCGTGTCTGTCAGCGGTGATCTCGTCACGCATACCGACTCTCTGCTTGAGCCCAACGACGAGGCCTCGACAACGCCGCCTTCCATTGCATCCACCCACGATGACCGCCTCTCCTCGCCCGCCACCCTCCGCCTCGCTCGCCAACAGCAGCAAGAGCTCCTTAAGCTCGAGGACAACCCGCACCTCACCTCATCCTCCGCATCGTCCGTGCGCACCGTCCCCACCGCCACCGAGAAGGACCATGCGCGTCCCCAGCACTCCCCCACAGCCCCAGCCGCACTTCCCTCGAGTGCACAGCAGGATGCCATGCAGACTGTCATGCAGAATAACCATGCCAATAGCAGCGCCGAATCCGTCGTGCTCTCCTCAGCCGCCTCAGCCGCCGACGCTGGCCACAGTCAGGCCAGCGGCAATAACCCGGTCCTACCCCTGTTTCAATCCGAGTTCGGCCCGCCCCCGGCCCAGCCCACCGTCGTTCAGCCACAGCAACCCACGACTGCTCCCAAACCGCTTCTGAACGTGCTGGAAGGCTGGTGGGATGACCTCTTTAGCAAGAAGTCGTCTGAGCTGGTCGATCCGGCGGCCTGGCGCGCACAGATTCGCGACAGTTTTGCCAGACTCCTGCCCGACATGAAGGCGCGTCCAGATCAGCTCGTGCATAAGCGCATCGTAGTGATTGGGGTGCACGGCTGGTTCCCCACCAAGGTAATATCATCTATAAATATAGATAGGCATATACGCTCATGTGCTTATAATCGACATGCTCCGTATAGCTCGTGCGCAGCGTGATCGGCGAACCAACCGGGACGTCCAAAAAGTTCTGTCACCAGATGGTCGCGGCAGTCAAGCACTATTTCGCTACCGAGCATCAACTCACTCTGCCGGACAGCATCCTCACGACCATCCCGCTTGAGGGCGAAGGCAAAGTCGAAGAGCGCGTCGCAAAGCACTATCATCAGCTGCTGGCCAACATCGCCTGGCTCGAGGCCATTTCGTCGGCGGACGTGATCCTGTGGGCGACCCACTCGCAAGGCACGCCTGTCTCGTTTTTGCTCCTGAAGCAGCTGCTCGACCTCGGCCATATCCATGCCCATCGCCAGCCCATCTGTGTGCTTGCCATGGCCGGGATTGGGCACGGACCCTTTCCTGTCCTGAAGGGCAGTCTCATCGTCAAGGTACAGATATACAAAAATAAAATAAAATGGAAACAAAACGACATATGTACTCATACACTTTCTCTTTTGCTTCTGTCTCTTTTGCTCTTTCTGGTATCTAGTACTTTGAAGCCGATGCAGCCCGCGAGCTCTTTGAATTTATGGATTCCACTAGCCGGATAGCGCACGCGTTCCATCAAGCGTTGGCAGACGTGATGCGGCAAGGCGTCAAGACAGTCCTGGTCGGGTCACTGCAGGATCAAGTTGTGCCGCTGTACTCGGCCACTCTGACGGCGATCTCTCATCCGAATATCCTGCGCGCAGTCTACATTGATAAGCACATCTACATCGAAAACGACTTTCTGATTAACCTGGTCGTGTTTGCGCTGCGACTGCGTAACCTCGGCCTGTCCGACCACGGTCTGCTGACGAATGTGAGCGAGGTGTTGGCCGGCAGCATCTATGCCTTGGAGGGCGGCCACTCGACCGTGTATGAAGAGCGGGACGTGTACATGATGGCGGTACGCACCTTGTTCGACACGCCTCCGATCGGGCACTGGTCGCGGCTGTTGTATGACGCGCCCGTTTGTGCCACGGAAGAAACATCTGCAGCAGCCGCGCCGCCCGCGCAGGAAGCCTCGGTACAGGTGTATCAGGCCAAGGCGAGGATCAACCCGTACGGGCTGCCGTGGGTGCTACGTGGTATTTATGACGATCCGCGCATCCTGAGCCGTGATAGCCTGCGGGGCGAGCTGGAGCGGCTGCGAGGCCTGTATCAAAAGTGGGATCCGACGGATAACCGCTTACGCGAACTCAAGTTTCGACTCGAGCCCCTCCATGAACATGTCATCGCTGTATAGTCTCCCCCCCCCTCTCTCTCCTCCCTCATCCTTTTCACTTGCATCCTTCGTCAGCCCGCCACGGCTTCATACAGTATACCAATCTCTAGCACGCATGACTACTCTAGTACCTGTACAACTTCAGCTATTCTTCTATTTTTTTATTTTTTCATTTTTTTCATTTTTTTCATTTTTTTCATTGTATTTACATTTATTTCTTTTCCTTTTTCTTTTTCTTTTTTATATCATTGCTGGTTTCATAGAAGGGCAGGCTCCTGTGGTTCTCAAAAGACCGGGGATGGAGACGCTTGCAATCATACCCATAGTAGTAATAAATAATAGTGATAATAAAGTTGTGTAATACTCGGCCTACAGTGTGTTGTGTGTTCCTGAGGGAGTTTGTTTTGAAATGCTGCCCCAACATGAGTCACCATTTCGGGTAGTTGGCTGCCAAAAAAAAAAAGAGAATTTTTTTTTTTTTTTTTTTGGCCGAACCGCACAGCCTCCGAAACACGCCAGTGGTTCTTTACTTCACACACACACCAGCCCCACTCTTGTTTTTGCTCCTCTCTCTGCCTCGGCTGACTTGTTTGCGATGCTCCGTCACCACGTTCAGATCCTCAAGAAAGCGGCCATCGCTCACCGCCATGTCTCGCTGCGATCCGCTTCTTCCAAAGGTAAAAGAGGAAAAAGAAAGAAAAAAAAAGATAACGAGCCGATCGCATAAGCATGCTAAGATCATTTCAAACAGTCTTGACGACCAAGACGATGAACCCGCAGATCCGCAATGCCGAGTATGCCGTCCGTGGTGCCTTGCCTATTCGTGCCGATGTCCTGAGCAAGGTACGCACACATAATAGATATAGATATATCGTATACGCTTTTCAAAAGAAATGCCTTGCTTATCTCTTTATTTCCCGTTTTTGACACATCCAAACGAACAGCAATTGGAGACGGACAAGGGAAGCTTGAACTTTGACCGCGTTGTGTTTTGCAACATTGGCAACCCGCAGCAGCTTGCCCAGAAGCCCATTACCTTCTTCCGCCAGGTAACGAACAGCACGTCCCTTATGCAACTCTCGCTGTCTCTCTGTGTGTATCCTAAATTTATATTTTAATGAGATAAGGTTGCGTCGTTGTGCGATAATCCCGACCTGCTCAAGGCGGAGAACCGCGACACCCTGTTGAAGCTGTATCCTGCGGACGCCATTGCCCGTGCCGAGCTGCTCCTGAAGAACACGGGCAGCATCGGCTCGTACTCGCACTCGCAGGGCATCCCCCACATCCGTAAGAACGTCGCCAAGTTCATCGAGCGTCGCGACGGTTTCCCTGCCAACCCGGACCACATCTACCTCACCCAGGGTGCGTCGTCGGGTGTCCAGAACGTGCTCCAGTTGTTGACTGAGAACGACAAGAGCGGTATCATGATGTAGGTCTAGGAGGAAAGGGACGCAACAGGGTTGTGTAGATGGATGTTTATTTATTTATCTTATTATTTTCTTACACTAGTCCTATTCCGCAATACCCGCTGTACTCGGCGACGCTGGCGCTGATCAACGCGAAGCCTGTGCCGTACCTCCTCAACGAGGAACAGAACTGGGGACTGAGCGTGGCCGACCTGAAGGCGTCGGTGCAGAAGGCGCGTGCGGAGGGCACCGATGTGCGTGCGCTGGTGATCATCAACCCGGGCAACCCGACCGGCCAGTGCCTGACGGAGGAGAACATGCGCGAAATTGTCGAGTTCTGCCGTGCCGAGCGCCTCGTGCTGCTCGCGGACGAGGTGTACCAGACCAACATCTACAAGCCCGAGGAGCGCCCGTTCCACAGCTTCAAGAAGGTGGTGCGTGCGATGGGTGCGGACGACGTCGAGCTGTTCTCGTTCCACTCGACCTCGAAGGGCATGGTGGGCGAGTGCGGCCGCCGCGGTGGCTACCTCGAGTGCGTCAACATTGACGAGCAGGTCCTGGAGCAGCTCTACAAGGTGGCCTCCATCTCGCTGTGCCCGAACGTGCACGGCCAGATCATGGTCGACCTCATGACGAATCCGCCTGTGGAGGGCGATGCGTCGTATGCGCAGTACAAGCATGAAGTGGATTCGATCTTTGAATCGCTGCGCCGCCGTGCGGGCCACCTGGCGCAGTGCTTCAACGGCTTGGAGGGCATGACCTGCAACGATGCCGAGGGTGCCATGTACTTATTCCCGCAGCTGCGTCTGCCTGCCAAGGCCATCGAGGCGGCCAAGGCGGCTAACGTCAGCCCTGATGCGTTCTACGCCCTCAAGATGCTCGAGGCCACCGGCGTGTGCGTCATCCCTGGCTCCGGCTTTGGCCAGAAGGAGGGCACCTGGCATTTCCGCTCCACGTTCCTGCCGGAGGAACACCTCTTTGAGTCGTTCTGCTCCAACATTGAAACCTTCCACAAGCAGTTCATGGACCAGTACAGAGACTAAATCATCCCTCATCCCTCGTTTCATCATAATAAATATATATATATGTGTGTGTATAATCGTATCTATGTGTGAATGCATTCTTTTTTATTTTGCCTTTTTTTCATTCTTTCAAATAATAAAAATCTGTACTTTTTTTAACCATACTCTGGAAGGGGAAGGATCGGTCATTTTTCTTATATATTATTTTCCTGGATACTTTTTGGTTGGGAATGCGAAAGAGGAGCAAATCTGACAAAAAATGGGGGTATACCGCTCGCAGCGCCTGCTGAAAAATTTTTTTCGTCGGAGATTGAGGAAAAAGTATAAATACGAGGGCAAATTGCAACCTTTGTTCTTCATACTTACCTGAGCCGTACATTCGGTGATCAAGAATGCCGGTGTACAGGGTGGACGGTGGCCATTGCACTTCCGGCTGCTGTCTGTCCTGCGAACATCCTTCGGGGTGTCTCGAGGCTACAATTTTTGCTTGGGGGGATTGTTTGGTTCGCTGAACGGTCCCCCGCCCAATCCAATAAAAGAAAATGATAAGAAAAAGGAGCTGAAGAGGTGAAAACACTTCAACAGAAATTGGCCCTGACCAATGAGATGTTGCCATGACTTTCTTTACCCACGCTCTGCCTGATTTTGGTGTGTGCTCACGACCATGTGTTTGGGTTCATGTGGACGGGTTGGGTTGAATTGGCATTCAATGTCGCCATCTGTTGTCGTCTGTACATGGAATCATGAGTTGAGAGGCTATGCATAGTCTGAGGGTGTTACAGTATGGGACGCGTCGTCTTCAAACGAACCGCAGCAGACACGTTGAATAGTAGAATGAAATAGTATAAAGTATTTGTTACAATGCAATGGAAGCAAATGAGATATGGTACAAGAATGAAATATAACGGGAGGTTCTCTCTTTGTGTGTGTGTATGTGTCTATGTCTACTTGTCAGTATCATCGTCATCGTGGTGGTCCTGGTCGCTGTGTCCGTTTAGCAGAGCGTACCACGGGCTCTTGTGGAAAGAGTCCATGAGGGATCCAGCCATTTCACCAGACATGGCTGTATTGCCGTCGAGGAAGCGCCATTGGCCCGAGTGCGGACTGGCCAGGCCGGGAGAGAGGTCGCCGTCGTCCATCGTGGGCGAGTAGAACGGGCTGGCCGGCGGATGGATGCTGAGGCCATCGTGGTTGCTGGTGCTGTTCACCTGGGGCGAGCCAAACTGAGTCTCGAACGAGAAGTTGGACAGCGGCGAGGCGGGCGGCCCACCCGCTGAGTGCGGCGATAGCAGAGAGAGCACGCCCGGTGAAGGCGGTGCGTCCTGGATCACGATAGTCGGCACCGGCGACCGCTTCTTGAGGCCCCCCACCGACGTGTCCAGATGCAATCCAGTGCCTCCGCTGCGGGGGCCCAGACGGCGCAGCTCGGACTCGTTGCGTTTCTGCCACAGCGCATGGAGGTATCGCTTGCGCTGGGCCATCGTGAGGAACACGCCGCGCGCCTTCTCGGTCGCGTACGCCGTCGTGAGCTGGTCGAGCTTCTCCAGTCGCTGGATCAACGGCCCGATCGTGAGTGCGTCTTCCATGTTGAGGAACCGGTACGAGAGGATGGTGCGGACGTCGTCAAAGGAGATGCCTTTGGGTGTCTCGGCGCTGAGGATCTCGAGATAGTACATGTTGTACTCTTTGCGCCGTCTCTGGAGCTCCGTCGGGTCGATCTGGGCCAAGCTTTGGTTGACCGCGTGCCAGTTGTATGGGCACGGGAGGGGATCGACCGTCATGGGCGACGCATACGACTGTTTCTCCTCGAGGTCCGGCGAGCGTGGGGCACCAAGCCGGCTCAGCTTTTGCAGGTTTTGGATGCTGTGCTGGTCAGAATAGATCGCAAGTCGGAAGCGGCCCTTGAGCTGGCGCAAGAACTTGGCTACGTCCTGTTTCTGAATATAGCCTGTGCCGAGTGGATCGACCTCGGACCACGCGTACTTGAAACTTTTGGAAAGAAATAAATAAATCTGTGTTAAGTCTCTTGAATAAAATACAGAAAGTGTACATTATGTCTTACCTGCGCAGGTCGTCTTTGGTCAGCCGAGTGAAACGCGATCGAGTCTCGTACGCATATTCAAAATTGCTAATCACCGTCGCCGTAAACAGGTTGAGGAAGATGTGGGTACAGATCAAATAGAAAAAATTGAAAAGGAAATACGCCCATCCAGGCGACCCACAGTCCGAGTGCAGGTAGTTGTCTGAGTAGACGCAGTTGGGCGCCTGCACCGTATAATCCATCATGACCACGTTCTACAGCAGCAAAAGCACGGCCCTATTAGCCTCATGCAATGTCTTCACCCTTCTTTTCCCCTCACTTACCCAAGCTTCGCCAGTGGTGACGCGCACGAGGAGCAAGAGCGCATTACCATAATCGCGGAAGTTGCTGTTGTGATGGGTCTCGCTGCCGTATTTGGTCAAGCCAAAGAGTTCCATAAACACCATGGCAAAAAGGCAGAGAACGAGCATGAACACGGCCGTGACGCGCACAATCTTGGGCGTCGACATGCGGATGGTGTGGTAAAGCGTTTGGAGCGAGTCGATGCCTTCGCCGAGCCGGAACGCCGCAAATACAAGACAGTAACGTTCCACGCGCAGTGTCCACATCTGGCAAATAGGAGTTTGTATGTGAGCGTGAAATGATCGAGAGAACAGGGAAGGCGAATGATTGCATGACAACTTACGTCGGGAGAGGCAAACCGGAGCGTCATGAGGACCAGCGCGCTACCAGCAATCAGGGCATCGTACCAGTTCCACTTGCTCTTGGACCACTGTATAAATGGATGTCTTAGCTTCAAGTCTGCCACCATCCATTTTCCATTTTACCTTGACCCAGCCCAGACCGAGGTACTTGATGATAACCTCAACAATGTAGATCACGATGAAGGCGAGATAAGCGAAATCTAACGCTTGATATTAGGAACCGCTATTTCCCAATAGATGTGTCATTTTACCTTGGAATCGTTCTAGCCATACCGGTTCCGACTGGAACTCGGTTGCAATGATGCCTAAAATATAAATGAATATTTTTTCATCATCAAAGCGGTCTGTGGTTATTGACTTACAGATATTTAAGATCACTGCGGTGATCATGAGGCGCGAGAAGGGGCCGCGCTTATTGGCGACGAGATCATAGCACCAGCGACGAATGCGGGACGTGGGGCGCTGGGCTTTCGGGGTGGGCTTGATCTCTGCGAGCTGGCGTCTGAGATCAGCATATTGACGCTGATGGGTCGTCAGCGTCGTGATGCCCGAGCGTTGCTTGAACTTTTCGATAATGACCTAGAAGAAGAAACGAGATAAATCAATATTCTGTCTGAGAGCTAGCGCCCCTCTGCGTGTAATCTTCGTGATCCTTCTCTTTCTTTCTACTTACACCGACGAAAAGCTGCAAGGTGCCGTGGGAGATGACCATAAAGACGACGTAAAAGATAGAGTGGTAGATCATGGGCGAATTCCAGCTGAATTGGGGTTGCATATCAGGCTCGGGCGGGGCGCTCATGGCGTAAAACATGGAATCGATCCAGCCCTCGGTGGAGGACAAGCTAAAGAGCTGAGCGAGTGCAATGGGGAAATCATCGTAGCCATAGAGACCATTCTCAGGCAAGGCCCAGACGCGTGGCTGATAAATGTTGAGCGTCGTGTCCTCGCCAACGTCACTCTGGAACTCGCCGAGGCAGTCGAAGCGCCCCGAGACTTCGTCGTCGTTGCAGGCGAACAAGCGGCCGCCGAGCATATTAACGCCGTACACAGAGAAGAACACCATAACCAGGAAGACGAGCAGGAGGGCGTCGAGCATGAGTGGGAAGGCGTGAAACAGGTCGACAAACACGTCGCGGATGCCGCTGAAATAACGAATGAGGCGCAGAATACGCAGACTGCGGACGGTGCCGAGCGCGCGTGGAAGATCGCCTGTGCCAGCAAAGAGGGTGATAAAATTCAGCAAGACGACGACAAAGTCGAGTCGGTTCCATGAGTTGCGCAGATATGCCTTTGGGGGCAGGATCAAGCCGTCGGCAATCACGCGGATCACGATTTCGACGACAAAAATGATGCTCAAAATAAAGTCGCCCTGCTTGAACGCGGTGTCGCTGTGGTTGATGGACCGCATAAGGCGCGTCGATGGCTCGTCGAGGATGACGAGCAGGATGCTCGCGAGGACGCAGGCCATGATGAACCAGTTGAACACGTTGCGTCGCTCGGACCGGCCATCGGCGTGCGAGCCGACCAGCAGCTTGCACCATCGACGGATACGATTTTGCGTTGAAAAAAGACCGAGCGATTTCATGGCGGGGACCGTGCCGGCCTTCGCGAGCCGGTTCTCCTCCTCGACGATACGGTCATAGTCGTCCGGCATCTCCTCGACGAGGGTCGCGTTGCTGTGGCTTCGTGCGGATGGCGTCGTGCTGTTGTTTCTTTCTTTGCTCCAGGGTAGCCAGAACCGCGAGGCCAAGCGCGACCATTTGCTGGGTTTGGCTGGCGCAACTGGTCTGGGTTGCTCTGTGTGGTTCTCGCCCAAAATCTCGGCCATGGTTTGCCGGCTCATCGTGGCGGTCAGCGCCGCGGGGAGGCGGGGCACATGCAGATGCTTCTTGTTGGATTTGATGTAAAGCGCGCCGAAAATTCTGCATAGTGGGAAGATAAAATGAGTCTCATGTCTGACCCGCTTCTTTTCTTTTTTGTACTTACTTGTCGACAAAGCTTTGTACGGGATGATGCTCCTTGGGTACGCTGCGTTGAATAAACTGGCGGATCTGGTACTGCCTGATAACTTCGTCGTCGAGCTCAAAGTTCTCGAGAATCACCGCGATATAGAGACCGGCCATGATGTCTATCAACCGTGTCAGCGAAAAGAAAACGATCTGCATGATAGGGTATCCTTGTTGGACTTACATCGTGCAAAGGCAAAATATACACTCGTGACGATGCCAGCATACACGGCTGAGAAATGGGGTTGACTCTCCATGGCATTGTACAGGAAGTCCGTCCATGTTTCGCTCGTGTAAAGCTGTTGTGCTACGTGTAAGTTTTGACTGATGTATGGTAATAGAAGATGTTTACCATGATGAGGGTCAAATAGGTTTCCCAAAAGGTGTCGCAACGCAGTTCGGTCTCATCCGGCTCGATAAAGAAAAAGTCACCGCCCAAGAGCTGCATAAAGATCGGCACGAAAAGGGCGGTCGTGAGACACAAGAACAAGACGACATTGAAAAACCCTTCGCCGTTGCCAAGGGCAGCCACCTGAGAAAGGCCATGAGCAACTTACAGAAATAGCTATTCAAGACTCTTACCAAGAGGCGCCGCACACGGGGCAAGCAGATAAAAAGACGATAGATGCGCATACATTGAAAGATAGTGAGGTACTTGTAAGCGCTCGAATCCTGGATCATGGGGAGCTGGATGACACACGTGACGACGACGAGGAACAAGTCGACCTTGTTGCGAAGGGACGTCCAAAAGTGAATCCAGGACAGGGCACCCGCCATGCGAATCAAGAGCTCAACGACAAAGAGGAACGTAAAAGCCGTCTCGACATTGTCTAGCATCTCGAGCGTCTCCTCGCTCGCATGAACGGAACGAACGCACATGAAGCCAATGTCCAGGAGGACCATCAGACCGCCTAGGTAGAAGAATACGGTACTTTGTGCTATCCAGATAAGTTTGCGCCGCAGCCAGAGGCCCTTGATGTCATGCCCGCCCTCCTCATATTTCCAGATGTAGTCCTCCGGACTATCGAGGATCTGCACCGGTTTCTGACTGACACGTTTCTTTTTGCCTGTGAACGCGCTGACGCGATTCGCAGCGCGTACGCGGGAGAATCCGGACGTGATGACAGCTGATAGAGATGGTGTATATGAGTAAGAAAATGAAGGTACGCCTATCCACCTTTCTAGCTTACCAAAAATGAAAAATGTCAAGACAAAGCTAATGACGTAAACACCGAAACAATAGAAAAGCGCGACGACTACAGAATCGCCATCCATATTTTGATACATGAGCTCGGTCCAAAGCTCGAGGCTAACAAAAGTGTAGACGTTCAAGAACGCATTGAAAATGGTGTCATAATTGGCAAAGCCATAGTTGGGATTATTGTCAGGCCGCTCAAGACAGATCTGCTGGTTTTCGCAGATGTAACCGTGGAAACCGGGAAAGTCGTTGGTTTGCGTGGCCTCACTGTAGGCGCCCATCACGGTTGTTCCATTATAGTAGCCAGAGCAGTGCATAACCGGGTCCACGACCGCATCTGTGAAAAAAAAAGGGAGCAGATACTAATGAGTGGGTCTGTTCCTTTTTTCCGTTCATCCACTTATATCTCTATTAGAACTTACAGCTGCCATCGGCTCCGATCTCATAGCATTTTCGGGAAAATACGCCTTTAAAGGAAATGAGACCCACGAGGGCAAATAACAGCATAAAGAAGAAGATAAAACCAAGGACTTCCTTGAGCATATCCCAGCTGACCTCGAGGGAGCGCAGAATGGCCTAGATCGTAAGATATTAGAGAACAAAGAAGAAAAGAGAGTAAGAGACATGCGTGTCAAAGTCCACTTACAGCTGTGCCTGGAAAGGCAGCGAGGAGACGCAGAGGCCGCATGGCGCCCAAGGCTTTGAAGAGAGAACAGTACGGGTAGGCGTGGAGCATGAGGCCGAAATCGACCCAGAACGACAGGATCGAGACGAGGTCGAGAACATTGCCAAAGGAGCTGCAATAGGCGCGGTGGGCGAGCGGAATTTTAGAGGGGGGAGCATCTTTGCTTTTGGTGCCGGTGATGCGTCGGATAAAGGTGGCGATTTTCAAGCGCAAGGACGTGCGAGGTTCGATTGATTCGCGCGGGGAGATCCAGAAGCCGTAGACGATAATTTTGCTCAAGGCCTCAAGGCTAGTTACGAGGCATTAGAAAAGGTGAGCTAAAAGAAAAGAATACGAGAGTTCAAACTTACGTATAAATGGTCTGGAATACGACAAAGACAGAGTGGGTCCATTGGGCGCCAAAGACGGTCTTCTGTTCGTTTTCGTAGATGGGAATCGAGACGAGCAGTAGATAATGTAGGAGAAGGATGAAGAGGAGAAAGGTCTCAATGTGCCTGCAGGGCAAGAGGAATCCATTAGCTCAGAATGTAAATATATACACATATAATTTTTTTTTTTACCTTGAGCAGCAGATATGATTCCACAAGAACAAACGAAGCGGGTGCGAGGCAGAAAAGAGACCGAGAGCGCGACCGCGCAACGGGTTTCTCGGTAAAATGGGAGGCGGATTGGGTAAAGTAGATAATGGCTTTGTTTTCTCATCGATAGGTGGCGGTTGCTGTTTAGAGTCGATCTTGTACGGCGGTAAATCGGAGCCGACAGAGGCGTGCTCATGGGGTGGAATATCGACAGCCTCATCGATGTTGCTGTAAATAGAACGCTTTTCGGCATACGTGGATGAACCAGAGTAGCGATGGCTGTTCTTCTTCAGGTCAAGCGACTCGGGTCGGATGGTGGACATTGTCATCGTTGGACTCGGCGCACTGTCCGCATCGTCCTGGTCGGGCACCCGTTCTGGAGCACGGAGGCCGACAACGCGGGTGGCGGCATCGTACAGCATCGGAACAAAAGCGAATCGATGGCCACGAGTGGGCGCAGGTCGGGGGAGGTTATGATGGTAGCGATTCTGGTATTGATATGAGTAAGGAGGATGTTTGCGGAAGGCAGCGGGTGGGGGCGAAGAAGGCGAGGGGGGATGCTTTTTAAGAGTGTCTTTTGTGTCTTTCGTCGAGGCTTGCGAAGCGGTAGAATGGACAAACATGTGGTCGCGTACGGACGCAGACGGAGTGGTGGTGAAGTCGTATGGCCATGATGGAGAGGGTGGGCTGTGGGGCGAGCGAGGTGAGGTTGGGCCACGAGGAAAGCGTCGTCGCATGTTCGGTGAAGAAGGAGGCGATTCATGGATTGCTGTGTCTGTTGCTGTTGTTGTTGCTGCTGCCGTGTTCGTTGATAATGGCAACGGTTTCTTGCGAGGGGTGATGCCCAGACCGGCGGTCACTCGCTCGTCGACTTGGACGTTGCTATCTGTGTTGAAGGTCATGACAGGCGGGTTGGATGAGCGATCATGTCGTCTGAACTTGTCGAGCTTGTTCTTTCGCTGGAGCAGGTCTCGGGTTAAGGGCAAAGGCGGCTGCGACGGCGGACTGCTCGAAGGGACAGCTGTGGTGGTTGAACTGGGGTGCGCGGAAGTATTGGGTGAAAGAGAGTGCGGTGAACTCGAATGAGGAGACGGCGGTGGGTTCGGATTCGAAGGATCATCAGCGTCCTGCGCTGCAGTCAGGGTGATTTGGGGCACGGACGGCTGATCCGGCCCCGGACGGTCCGGTTCTTTTTCGGAATCGGGCATGTTATAAAGTATTTACAGAAAAGGAGCTATCATGGCTCGGTTTGCAAGACAGATAGACACAGAAATAAAGAGGAGGAAGAAAGGAAAAGTGGAATCCGATTCCCCGCCTTTTGGAACTGATACTGAGGGCATATCTACACTTGGCGAAACGGCGGATGAAAAATTATGAATTACATTAAACTCAGGGCGTGTCCTATCTTTTTTTTTTTTTTTTTTTTTTTTTTTTGGCCTTTCCCCTGGCAGGTCACAGACGTTGCTTTCATTTTTCCTAATGGATCGATGCACTAATGCCGATCATAATCAGCCCTCCCCGGAAATTACTGCACACACGCTCGATCTTAAATTCTATGCCAGATGTTTCATCTGCCACGGTCCAATTTATGAAGAAAATGTATGAGAAATATAACAAGTGCGTATTTACGCGCCTATTTCACACACACACGGGACCGTGATGCACATATGCACGCACAATCTTGACTGCCTTTTCGGGAATGTTACCCAGAGCAATGGATGATACATAAAATCATGCCATCGGTGGACTATTTTATTGATACAAAACACTGCATACAGTGTCATCACGCTGATGGTCCCATCATTAGCAATAATGGACAACTCAAACATTGAAATCGGGGTGGGTCAAAACAAAGATAAAGCAATGAGCCTCGGACTAAGAAAAGTGTTTGTTTAAAATTAGGCTCACATGATTTTTTTTTGCGCCTAAGGCGTTAAGGCGTAAAACAGAAAACTTTTGCGCGCGCTGCAAGTGTCATCGATGCATGACCAAATAAAAATGCGCGCTTGCACCGCAGGGTCGCTTTGACAGCGGCTCGCCTTCTGGTCTATATTATTTCTCTTTCTTCTGCGTAAAGCTCACGGATTAGAGCAATTAAATAATTATATAAAGAGGGAGCAACGATTCGAGATGATAATGATTCTTGGTTGCACCAGTAGGAAGTCGGCCCCCTTGGACCCTGTCTATCCATGGTTCTTCTCATTGCTTTACCAGAATAGTCTATATTTGTTTGCACGTAAAAATCGATATCGAGGTGGTTCCCTTTTTGACTTCACATTTCTCCCAAATTTTATGCCGGAAAAGCTATTTTCAATGGACTAGGGGCCGCTCATCCTTTCAAGCTATTGAAATTCATAATATAGAAAGTAGCGTGATACTTCTACTATTTTTCGAATGACTGTATCCGTGCATAGGGGAGTTCATTCCTTGTTACGATTCAGAGGGCCGCACACGGAGATCATTTTCGCTCCATAAGACGGAGGATGGCTGTATAAGTGGATCGAATGGTATATTCCATGTTAGAATTCCAGGTGCCCTTGCCTTAGCTGATTTCTATAGGCGATGTGCCTGAGTGCCTGGTGAGCACCATCATATAAAGTTGCACACTGAACATGGCGGGCGGACTCAGTGCAACAAGCTGAGAAGTAAACACCAGTTTCTCGATTTTCTGTGCCTGAGTGGCGGCGGCAAAATGGGTGCCACATCACGATACCTTTGTTGACCGTGCACGCGCATATACTCCAGCAAGATGGAGAAGAGCTACACCTCTTTTTATGCTCACAGCGAGGCTTCGAAGAGACGGATGTATCGTCTTTCAGCTGGTCTAATTCGTGGGACCATACATTTATTCATCACACATGTTAGAAAAGCTATTTCCCCATTTTTCTCATTCTCAGTTCTGATCTTTATTATCTGATGCCTTATATGAGATTTTTACTTGCGGTGCGGACAGTTACCAGTTACGGACAGCAAAAAAAAAAAAAAAACTGCGAGGTTTTTGCTGCTCCACACGCTTATGACTATAAATGGGCAACCGGATCCAGCACCGACATGCTTGCTAGTACCTTCCCCTTTCCCTTTCTTTTTCTCTTTCAATTATTCATTATGGACATGAGCCACGATCATGGCAGTATGCCAAGCAGCAGCATGAATCACAGTGGCATGGACCACGACAACATGGGCGATATGGGCTCGTCCCATTCCATGATGGACATGGCCCCAATGGGCACGTTTCATTGGTCTGCAGAGAAATCAGACGGTCTATGGCTCGAGAGCTGGGTGCCTGCAACACAATCGGCCTACATCGGTGCATGCTTTGGTCTTCTCTTCTTTGCGATCTTCTCCCGTGGCCTGGTGGCGCTTGAGATGTACTTCATTGCCTGGCGAGCGAGCGCTTCCCAGCAGCGTCAACATGACACACACTATCATGCTGTAAATATCTATTTTGTATATTTCTAAAGGTTGTCATTACAGCATGTCTCATTGTATATCTATGCTACAGGGACATGGTAAAGCAGACGATGATGCGGAGCGACTCACCACTAACTCTGCAGCGGCAGAGAATCAACGCTCGCGCCCCGTGCAGCAATTGCCCAAAGCGCAGCCATTTTCCTGGATCTTGGATCCCTCGCGCAGCTTTATGACCGCGCTTACATCTTTTGTCAACTATTTACTGATGATGGCGGTCATGACGGGTAATGGTGGCTTCTTTATTGTCATTATAGTCGGTGTCTTCATCGGTGAAGTCTGCTTTGGGCGTTTTCGCTCTCTAGGTGGCAGCCTTCGAGAAGACCACTGCTAATCAATAAGCGGATGTAAAGCCTTCTGCTTTAACAGCATTATTTTAATGTAGCTGTACACATAGTACATTTAATTGTATCTACTCTCATACCATCTTTACCTCCTCGCTCCGTCTTTCAAGTCTCTAATAAACCATCTAGATTGGTATCTTTTAATATCGAAGAATGCTTGTATGCAGCAAATAAAGTAGGATGACACCATCTCATGCACCAATACATGTGTGGAGTTTGCGTTTTTTACGGAAGACAATAAAGTTCTATTCTCTTGGCACTCACACATGATCCGTACACACATACACTCCAGCCATTGGGCGCAAGAATTCCGTAAGACTCGGGTGTCCAGTACCATTGGACTTAGCACAGGCGATATGAAACCAGTAAAATGACAAAAATAAAATGACCTACCTTCATGCAGGGCTTGCATAAAAAGCAGCCGAGCCAAGAACGCCACATGGAAGTACTATCTACTGCCTAAGAAGCATCCTGCGCTATGACCTGCATGAATCAGACGAAATAGGAGTCAACAAGAAATTCCTTGTTTGCCACATGTTTTGGGCTATGACGGGAACTGAAAAAATCAGATGCGAGGTTTTTGCTGCACCACTCGACGATCCCAAATTTTACAAGTCTATAAAGTCCGGAAGACGGCACGCTAAAGCCTAATACTCCACAGCTATTCTTTTCTTCTCTTTCTTTTCCCCTTTTTTGACACTTAAATATTTCCACCATGGACATGGGCGGCAGTTCTTCGAGCAGTAGCATGGACGACACCAGCTCTGGCAGCAGCATGAGCATGGACATGAATATGGGCACGTTCCACTGGTCAGGCCAGGACACCGATGCACTGTGGTTCACGAGCTGGGTGCCCAAGAGCGAGTCAGCTTATATTGGCGCCTGCTTTGGCTTATTGTTCTTCGCTGTACTGTCGCGTGCGATCGTGGCCATCGAGATTTATTTTGTCGCTTACACATCACGCAAGTTTATGGAAGTGCACGGTGGATCGGAAGCTTTTGGGCGCTCCTCGGCCGTCCGGCCTGGCGTATTCCGTGTGGTAAGCAAAGGAAAGCGTCCTCACCCTTTGTCGCATCCGCTCAACCCGTCCTAGGTTAAAAAGCACAAGAGTGAGAAAACCCACGATGCGAGCGAAAGTACCTCGGACGAGAGCGACCTCGAACACCAAACCTACCCGCGTGCGTTCCAGCTCCCCCAAGTGCCTCCTTTTTCATGGAGCGCCGACACGTTCCGCAGCTTCTTGACCGCACTCTCTGCTTTTATCAACTATTTGCTCATGCTGGTCGTCATGACCGGTAACGGCGGCTTCTTTATTGTCATCATTGTCGGCGTCTTCGTGGGTGAAATGGCATTTGGCCGCTTCCGCTCCCTGGGCTCCTTCCGTGAGGAACATGGCATGCATTAACAACCCCCCCCCTTTTTTTTTTATCTGTCATTCCTTTTCTTTCTTTCTATTTGTATATATCCTTATACCACTTCCTTACTCTATTTTGTATCTTAATCATCCATAGTGTGTATGTTGTAGTAATACCTATCAAATTTTTTCCCTTTCTTGGTGCCGCTACTATTTGCTTCTCCATAAAGAGCACCTTGGTGACACACGAATCTGTCAGAATTTGCTGGGCCGAAATGACACAATGTTCATCCCACAGTTTGACTTTCCTAGACATAAAATACTGGCCCGCACGAATACTGTAGCTTGTAGCCTGAGCAGATTCCAGAGGACAGTGTGCTGTCATTGTAACGGCTCCTTCATTCTTTTCTCCTCCACCTCTCGATATCTCTATACTGCGTCATGGGCATCCTCCCATTGCCAACGCCAAGGGAAGTGCATTTACACTTATAATGAAAGTGAGCGAATATATGTAAGTGAAATCAGCGTTGGGTTTCCATGCGTGAATGCCCGTGGTAAAACGTATCATTTCAGTCCCATGGCGGTATTCCACAATCAATGTCCACACGAAGGTCTATAGCAGTGATGTTTCTCTTATGGTTCCTGTTTTTTTCTAGAGTAGGATGTATTGTATCTCACCAGATATAACCCTTGTTTCGTTTGATAGCATTCTTGCCTAGTAATTCCGGTAAAAATCCAGAATCTTGACTAGTAATTTAATAAACACTAGGCGCCAAGACAATCGGCGTTGAATTAATGGCGAGATTAGCTGTTTGTCCTTGCCGGCAGGTGCAGCAGACAACGGCTATCATACCTACTAAATAGAAGTATCCAAGTCTACTAAAGCTTTTTTTATCTTTTTGGGTGAATTGTATGGTAAACGATTGGCCTTCCAGAATGTGATAGGTCATTGTAGCCGACTCCTTGCGGCATACTAAAGCTCAACAGTCGCGCTTCGATGTCCATCATGCTCATTAGCGGACGAGGCAGGGTTAGACTGAGAAGACAAAAGTCAGCTTCATGCAGGAAACCTTTTCCTTCCATGGGTTCTACCATTACCATGGATCTTCTGACTAGGAATCTATTGCCCAATGATACCACAATGAAATACGCAGTAAGTATACGAAGAATACAGGAAGTTTATACGTGCTCAGCTAAAGTATTGATGCGCCGTTATGAAAGCTTTGAATAGAAAGGCGACTGTCAGTGAGATGAATGCGACGGCATCTCCTCACTTCATTATGTGGAGCATGAAAAATGGGTAACGTGTCTCAAAAATCAGGATTCATATACATCCATACAGTAAACGACAATGCATGTTGCGCTTCAAGCACATGTCATTATCGCGCATTTTTCGCACACGCACACACACGCACACACACGCACATACAAGTCCGCTCTGCATAAAAAATGGAGACAATGATAATGGCGCTTATCTCTTCTTCCCCGGACCTATTCCTCATGTGTCATAACGTGAACACTGCAACTAAGGCTTTGCAAGGACTGCAGCTGTCGCGCTATCCCGCAGCAACTGCGCAAGGCAGCAGCTACAAATATATCCAAGCTATGACTTACAGCGCCAGCCATGAACAAGTGTCGAATAGCAATGAACCCGCTCTTCTATTCAACTTCAAGAACCTCGTTAGCTCTCTTGAAGAAGCTACCCAAACCATTGTCGAAGCCTTTGGCAGACATACGATTGTTTCTGTAAAGCGCCAACTCTGTCAACTCAACGACTGGTTCAAGGTCGAGGTCCTCTTCACGTCCGAAAAGACGCGCTATATAGCGCTTAAAAGTGGTGTCACCCACAAAGGCAACCTCGTGAAGCCCAAGCCTCTCTTCCCAAACTCTCGGGGCTATCTGGTGGTCGACATCAGCGACCTACCCATCGAGTCCACCGCAGCGGCTGACTACCGCATTCGCCAAAGCATTCTCAGTCAGAACGCAGCGCTTCAGGATTTCAAGGTTGAGGATGTCATCCTTAACACTACCGAGGGGGTCTACAACAACACCGCACGTGCCGTCCTGTCCATCAAGATCAAGACAAGTTTGGCCCAAGTGGCTCAAACAATCCAGATAACGTACAACGGGAACCCTAGCCACTTCCACCTCGATAATGTATATGCTTGCTGCGCATTCTGTTATCGCTGCAAGAAGCTCGACGGCCACGAGAAGAACGACTGTACTGCTCCTCTTACTTGTGAGTAAAAGAACAAGGGCCTCCATGTCATTCACAGCTGGCATTCGTCACCAGTTTGCGTTGTTAGCTTTAGCTTGACTTTCTAGCTTTTCCAAATCAATATATGCGATCCTTATTCCATTCAGTCTGTATCTTTTGAACAGCATGCTTAGCTCCCCCCCTGTTGTAGGTGCATACTCTACCTAAACACATATGAGTTATGGTCTTACGCCAGATGAACGTACGTGATACTGCGCTACGTATTATACAAGGTGGTTTACATCGACCTGGTTTGCGCATTTCATTTTCACTCAAGACAAACTTTGACCAATTTATGGCGGTATAGCGTCTCCATAAAAAGAGTAAGTCCTAAACGAGACCTTGAAACATCATTCTTTACACAACTAAGGGACGACTTGCCTCATAAAAGCTATTAATTAACCGATTTGACTGAGAGAAACCAGTATTATAAACATGTAGGAGCTGGAAGGAGACAGTTGCCGCAGTATTGTGTCTTTGATGTATGCACATCGAATGGAAGCACGTCCCTCATTATATAATAAGAACTCGCGAAGGGTGTAAAGGTGATAATGCTAAATTTGCAATGTTTTCTACACTGCTGGTATCCTTGGAGCTGCTCTAATGATAATCCGAACTACTTCCCGCTCCGTTGTCACTCGAGAGAGTGCTGGAATCTATGAACCCTCATCGGATATCTGTTGCTCAACTTATTGGGGATAAGGTCATGTTTTAAGACGCAAACTGAAGAAAGTGTAGATGAAAGAAAATAGATTATAAACACGCATATTTTTTTTCACAGCTAGTAAAGGATAGTCTCACAACAATACCGCGCTTGTTTTACTAGACGACCTTTCTACGTTGCAGTGCTTGTTCTGATGCTTGCATTTGTCGGCGGATATTTCTCTTCGGTCATCCTCATTTTATGAACCTTTTATGATAGACATAGCATGTGTCATGTTGCTTGTCTCAATTTTACTGTTATAGCAGGTGAATACGATAATAGAGAGTGAGCTTCCGGATGTTGACTAACTTGAGTCTGTGGCTTTCCACCTTTCACTGTTTTCAAGGAGACGAAAACCATAGCAAAAATCAAGCAAACAAAGGGCAAGACCAGCGAGCCAATCAGAAACAGTCATCGCTTGGTAGGGACACTATGAATTTTATTTGCAGCGGCAGAGCTCGCCGTGAATACTTCCGAGCGTCGGAAAGCGTGGCGTCGTCAAATCTTATATCATTGGTCGTTTGTCGCTGAGAACCAAAGTCCAAAATAAATCGCGGGGATCTTAGAAAAGTGATCGATACGCTAAAAAAACAGCGATTATCGAATCTCTGTGTATCTTTTTCACTGCTTCTTCTTTTCTGCTTCTTATCACACCCTATGGATTACCAAAAATTTCTGAGCGCGCGCAGCAAAGCACGTAACCCCTCGGCCAGTACGTTGAGAAGAATTTCTATTGGACGTGTGGACTTACCTATATTATAGTTCGTGCCCTGATGCCATACATGAATTGCAAGGATATGGTAACATCTGCAAAAATGAGTCATGCATTTGATAGACAGGGGAATCTGACAACTCATTGCTAGATTTCGCTGGGAGCTGGTCAGCCCAACCCTCAGACGTTCCCCTTCGCGGGCATGTCCATTAAGCTGAAGACGGGCGAGACAATCGATGTTGACAGTGACCTCTTTCAACGCTCCTTGTCCTATGACTTGACGGTATGCTGTCATCGACTGAACAAAGTTTTGTTTTCTGATTTCTAATTTCTCACGCCTTCGTAGACGGGTCTGCCGCCACTCAACCAATGGCTCCGCGACTTACAAATCCATGAGCACGCGCCTCCTGTCGACTTTGACCTTACTATCGGCCCTGGCTCTCAGGACCTATTGACCAAGGCAATTATGAATACGGAGGAATGAAGCATACTAGAGAGATAACACCAGAGAATAGGCCCTCGAGATGTTCTGTGAGCCCGGACACGCACTTCTGGCAGAGAAGCCGACCTACACCGGCGCACTTTCTTTCCTGGAGACACAGCCCGTGGATTTGGTGCCTGTTGCGACGGATGCACACGGCATTGTACCCGAGTCGCTCGAAGAGGTGCTCGCAAACTGGCCCGAGTCCAACCCGTCCGGCAAGAAGGACCAGCCCCGTCCCTCGGTGATTTATACTGTGCCGGTCGGCGGTAACCCCACCGGTGTGAGTGCCACTCTGGAGCGCAAGCAAAAGGCTTACGAGGTTTGCCGCAAATATGACGTGATGATCATCGAAGACGACCCGTACTACTATCTGCAGGTAAGAAAAGGAAAACAAAGAAGGAAGGGAGACATGTAAGATGGACCGTTTTGACGCCATTTCTGTTCAGTTTGGCGCGAAGCGCATTCCCTCGTACTTCTCCATGGATGTTGACGGTCGTGTCCTCCGCTTGGACAGTATGAGCAAGATTCTGTCGTCAGGCATTCGTCTGGGCTGGGCAAGCGGCCCCAAGGTGCTATTGGAGCGCATGAACATGCACACCATGGTGACCAACCTCCAACCGGCGGGTGTCACACAGCTCATGGCTTACGAGCTCTTGCACCGATGGGGTTTGGAGGGTTTCTTGCAGCACGTAGACAAGGTGTCCGCCTTCTATAAGGAGAAGCGCGACATGTTTGTCGAGTGCCTCGACCGCCACCTGAAAGGTCTGGCCGAGTGGGCTGTGCCTGACTCGGGCATGTTTGTGTGGATTCAGCTGTTGGGCGGCATCACCGACTCGTTTGACCTCGTGCTGAACAAAGCGGTCAAGAACAAGGTCATTGCCGTGCCAGGCGTGGCGTTCATGCCCTTGAAGGACACGACGCCTTACATCCGTGTGTCCTATAGCGCGGTGAACTACGAGCAAATGAACGAGGCGCTGCGACGTCTGGCGACGGTCATCCGTGAAGCGGCTGCAGAGAACCACGTTGGCAATGGCAATGGTATCAATGGTACCAACGGCACTAAGGGTGTCAATGGTGTCCACTAAACCACTCAACTAGCATTATCTCATATATACTCTTTGATCGACCACCGATCTAATACATGTCAATAAAATATAGAAGTTGTATTTACTTACCCAGAAACTATGCTAAACATGATGATTGGTATCATGGCAACGCATTGCTTGACTGTGACAGCCAGAGTGATGTACACGATCTAGTTCAGCCCCATATACCATTACCGGATCCTGAGTATCTCTCTGTTTAACGAATGCCATGTTGATTGACATGAAGAAAGGAAGACGGGAGTTTTATTACACACATCTACTAAGCACAACGGACTTAGTAGAAAGTAGTGGGGCGCTGAGCAATGAAAACAGCGCGGTGAGCCTTGTCCTGGCGCTTGACGCGGTGGGGCAGGGGGAAAGCGAGCTTGGGGTCGAGGAGCTGCTTGATGTACTGGCGACGGACGTCAGCGGACTTGACCTCAGCGACGCGGATGATCTGGACGGACGAGAAACGGGCACGGTGGCGGGCAGCCAAGTCCTGGTAGCAGGTCTCGACGGCCTCAACGCGGGACAGGCCACGGTACTCCTTGTACATGTTGTGGGTGCCCGAGCGCGAGTCGTAGCGGATCCAGATGCCAAAGTTCTTGATGAGCGTGGGGCGCTTCTCGAGGATTTCGTTAATCGAGACAATCTCGCCGTTGGCCTTCTTGACCTTGCGGAGCTTCTTCAAGTAGTACCAGAAGCGAGACTTGGCAACCACGACGTTGGGAGCAAAGACACGCATGCGGTACAGCTTGGGCTGGGGCTCCTGCTCCGAAGGGAGCTTACGACCGACCACCTATTTATTGAATATGAGCTGTCTGTTTGTTGTACGCAATAGGCGTCGTGGATGAAGTCGTGGGCATCATCGCATTGGGAAATTCGGAATGGAGGGGAGTCTCACCTGATACTCGTGGAACTAATGATACGGAAAAAAAAAGAAAAATAGGTCAGTCTCTCTATCCATCCATCGATGCATCCATCCATCCATTCACGATGCGAACGGATGCGGTGGTGTGGGTGGATGACTTACTCTAGCCATTTCTGATGTGGGGAAGAGGAGGTTGTCCTGCAAGCACCTTGACCTTCCCGATACGGTCCGTCCCATTCTGGGAAACTGCGCGCGCTTTGCGGCCTCTGAATTGCAAAATTACCCTACACGCCAGCTATTTTATTCATGCTGTTCATGCTTTCATACTTGGTTTTTTCTTTTTTATCTCGGATAACTAGCTTATGCGGTTTCGATCCAAACTTAGCTGCTGCTCGACTAAAGTATTTACACTAAGCGGCCGTTTCCGCATACAGGCCATCTAAGCAAATCGACTGAAACAGAACTGAAGCTTGGGAGGTCGGCACAACGGAAAGAATGAAAAACTATGGAACAGTTTGCCATTGTCAAACCAGTACCATTCGTGGTCCAATGGACGAGCAATTGGCCTTGAGAATAGCAGTAGAAACATGTGCTAAATCAAGTAAAATGCGGGTACTGGGCAAGCTGCAAAACAGTAACGGATTTGTTGATCAGCAAGTGCCTTGCTTTCTACATTCATGCGCCGTGTATATCGCGATGTACCCTGTTCTCATTCAGCCTTACTATCAGTAATCGATATCAAAGATCCGCTTGTTTGGATATACTGTATGCTCACTTTACTCTATTTCCATCTTTTAGTAGAAGCAGCAACCGCGCGAATAGTGCAAATTGAACCTAAAGCTCAATTCTTGTCAGGCGAATCCTTATAGTGATGGAGCGAAAACCGCTCGCTTAAGATAGAGCTTTAAATAAAACTTTGTTTATCTCGTATAATAGTTATCATTCTCTGCATATCCTGAGTACATCCTCGACCTCGCCTGCTGTGGGAACGCGCGAGGTCCAGGCACAGGCGGGAGGTGTCTCTGCCGCGTATCATCTCCAGACCGTCGGCTACTCATACCATCGCCCTTATTGCTGCTGCTGTTAAAAAGACTGCTATTGCTGCTGCTGTTACTGCTATGTGCAGGCTGGACACCCAATTCCTGCAACAGGCCATGGATAGACTGGTGGAATGCCTCCTCGGTTTGGTGTACACTGCGCGGTGGAATGTGGGGTCGTTTGGCCTGTTCCTTGTGGTCGACCTCGAACATATTGTGCCCGACCGAAAACACGACCTGGGTATTGGCATCAATGACTTCATCTTGCTCGTGATACGATCTGCGGATGCTGTTGGACCGTGCCGGTGCTGGTTTCTTGGGTGGTGCTTCCTCTTCTGGTTCGGTGTAAAAGAAGCTACGTGACTTGGACGCGATAGTGGGTGATGAGCCAGTTGAGGAGGGTAAAGAGACGTTGGGGTCGATGGGTGCGAGTGCAGGTTTTTTGAGGATGGAAGGCGTGCGTGGTTTGACACTCGACTTGCGTTCGACACTGACTTGCCGACTCACGCTTGCTTTGCGCCTCACGGGCGGTCTGGTATCCTCATCGAACTGGGCAACTTGGAATCGAGGGAGTGTCTTGGCCGGGTCGTCAAAGTAGCTCACAAAGATAGGTGCCTCTGAAAAAGAGGAAAGACAAGGTCAGGGAGATAAAATTCGACACCCTGATTGGGGCTCACCTGGGATCATAGGCCCTGTGCCCTTTTCGTTGATAAATTGATCTATGTCTGACTTGACATTGAACTCATCCAAGGACTTCCAAACGCGCTCGTAGGACTAGTATATATGTTAGTCTTTCTGGTTCGCAAGGGTGTATGTCATTACCTCTTGATCTTGCCCAGATGCAGTGGAGAGTATATTGACATAGACGCACAGGCTGTGGTGGAGGAATTCAATTCTCTTTTCTTCCATTTCTTGAAAACGCTTTACATAGTATATGAGCCACCCTTCGTAGAGAGTACACCATTTTTCAGCTTACGTCGCATGCTGCTTTCCATTCACCATTCCATATCGTGACCGCCTGGCTGAGCTTTGTACACGCGCTCTGATATTCACGCTCTACGCCACACGCCATCAGAAAGCATGATCAAACTATTGCTCGTTACTTACCGAGCGTCCGGATCTCATTCTGGCTTTTGTCTGTCTTCATGCGAAGCCGTTCTGCCTCGCGCACATTGGCGGACTCGAGCTGGTGCTCGAGGCTGACCAGCTTGGCGCACTCGGCCTCGTACTTTTCTTTCGCCTTGGCGACCTGGCCTTGGTGCAGCTGCTTGTTGCGATGGGCTCGGTCGACGCTGGTTTGTATCTATAAACAGCGGGTATGAGAAGGGAAGGGAAGAAAGAAGAGAAAACAAGGATACAATCACTTGCCAGTTTACGGCGGTCCTTGTGCTCCACGATAAAATTATCCAAGGATAACTCGAGATTCTTGCGGATCTTTTGTGCGAGCTCAAAGTTTGCTTGAGCAGCAAATTCCATCTCGCGGTGTACAGCTCCGAGCAGGGCCTGCAGCGTCCTAGGATGGGGTTAAGCATTTGTTTCTGTCTTTCGGATATTGGTGTCCTCTCTTTTTTTTTCTCTCTCTCTGTTTACCCCGTTTCGTCTCGACCAAGGTCGGTCTTGGTATGCTTGAGGATCTTTTTCGCGATATCTTCATGAAGAGAAGCCCTGTCTAATGGTCAGAAAAGGTTACTATTATGATATGTGCGCCGTGAGCCTTTACTTGAAGTTGTAGAGTGCCTTGAGGTCTTCGCAAGTTTTCTTGGATGCGTTGAGTTTCTGAGTCAGCACTTCATAACCGGCGTCTTCTTTGCCCTAAGCAGCTATGTTAGAACCATTTTCGTTCGGAGGTATTGCTAGAGACGGTTACCCAGAAGTTGTTGGCAAAGGTCTTGGAGGGGTGGACGCCTTCGGTCATTTTTTGTATATCGTGAAAAAAGAGAAAGAGACAAGCGTTTGTATCTTTGTTCAAGCAGAACCTCTTGCTCTCTGTCTTTGCATGTCCCAAAAAAGGCAAGTTGTAAACATGACCCGTCTTTCTGGCATGCCCCACTCGACTTCCGCATCGGTCCACTGACTGCACTGTCTTGTGGCCAAGGATGGAGGATAGGGCATAGTTTCGGGGCTCACTCACAGCAGGTGCAGATGGCAGGGTGTCCGTATAATGATAAGCTGCATAAGACACGCTAAGCCACAGCTAGGCATGGACCGCTTGACGGCTCCCAATTTCGTTTCAATTCTAATATCCTTTCCTTCTCCACTTCCCAATGATCATTCCTGTGCGCTGTTTCTCCTGCGGCAAAGTCATTGGCAACAAATGGGACAACTACCTGTCCCTGTTGCAGGCCGAATACACCGAAGGGTAGGCTGCCATCTTCCGTTTTTTCAAGTAGCATTTTGATTTATTGCGATCCTGTTCAAATAGTGAGGCGCTCGATGCCCTTGGTCTGAAGCGCTACTGCTGCCGCCGTATGGTCCTGACGCATGTGGATTTGATCGAGAAGCTCTTGCACTACAACCGTAAGTCAACAGGGAGGGGCGTATACACTTGTACTTATTGCGTGTCATTTCAACACAGCCCTGGAACGCAGCAAGGATCGGGGCAACCGTAATCTCTAAATACTCACATACCAGCATTCACGAAAAAAAAGGACAGAAAGCAATTCAATCACATATTATGTACATAAACGACGCTTCATCTGAAGAAACTCGACTACTTTTACATGCCAAGGACTTTCTAGGGCGAGATAAATTGGCTACTATGACTATACTACTATACCACTATGTAGTTAGTTATTCAGGTGCTGCGACTGCGAGCAATTGGATACGATAGGACGGGATAGAAAGAGAGAAAGAGAGAAAGAGAGAAAAAGAGAGAGAGAGAGAGAGAGACAATCAGGCATAGCTGCGATCGTACCATATGGCGAGACCGACAATGACAGGCACGACGAGGAGACTAAACGCGGACATCCAGCAATTGAGCTGACCTAGCAACCGCGGCGTGGCGAATGCAACCGACGCTTGGGGAAGAAGCTCGTGACGCGGTGCGCGGCGACGGAGGTGCATCCAGGCACCGACCCACCACAGCGGACAGAACAAGAAGCCAAACAAAAAGAGGCTGGCATGGGTCGCACAGGGATGGGCGGGTTGAGCCGAGGTGAGGGACGGCCTGCCGTTTGTGACCTCGATCTCGTGCTTGCCATGGCCAAGTGCGTTCTGCCAGAATGCAGAAAACCGATAGGGCTGGGTAACCGTGAGCTCGCGCTTAGACTGGGACGAGAGGCTGGATATCGTGGGGGGCGGGTGATAGATGGGGATAGCCTTGTGCTTGTTTTTCTGGTTGTGCTGCTCGACCCAGCTGTAGAACCAAAGGCCGTCGCTGCGTCGCATGCCTGCTGCAGAGGCGACTGCAGGTGGAAGCGGTGGCGGTGGGGGCGGCGGATCAAGGATGAGCTGGCGGGAGGACAGGGTCGACGACCTTGAGCGGTCATCGTCGTAATACAAGATTTCGGGCGGGCTGTCGTCGTCCTCAAACATGTGTAGCAGCATGGACGACCGCACCGACGGCTTGTTGCTGTGTGCTGCCTGCGGTTGCTGCGTCAAATTTTGGAGGATGCCAGCCAGGCTGTGTCTCTGTTTGAGTTTGCCGCGCTTTTGAGAATGCGTAAACCGCCGCTTTTCATCCTCGAGCACGGTAGAGGCCGGCGGAAACGTCTTGCGTTTGTTGCGAAACAGGAAAAGCGCACTTTGACGCCACCGTTGCCGGGTCATGGTTGACCATTGTGAGACGACGCTGAGGCGGCTGCTCGCACTCGTCGTGCTGTTATCGTAGTGGGCGGACGAGCGAGGGCGTCGTAAGCGGCGCGTGGTGGGACGCCGTCTGGGGAATACGTGGAGGGCGGCTGAGCTGCTCTGGCGGCTACTGCTATTATGGGTGCCTACGTTGCTCTGGGATCGAATCGTGCTCCCATAGTTGCCCCTTGTGCTGGTGTTGCTGGTGTTGCTGGTGTTTTCTGAGGAGGGCGACGAAGTACTGTCATCCGACATGAGGGTAATAGAGTGTACGAATAATTAAAAATAGGTTTAAAAATGACTGAATGAAGGGGGAGGGGAAGGGTGATAGCAAGTTACAGAAGAAAAGAGGTTAAGAGAGGTTTGAACTATTGAGGTCTGATATGTGTCGCTGTCGTTGACCACCCTTCATCCTTAAATCGTAAACCCCCTTTTTTCTGGTATTTGTTCGTTGTATAACTTTTTCATCAATTGGTCAACTCCTTATTAAGGCAGCGCCCCCGCCTCTTCGAGCGTCGCCACTCGCGAGAGCGCGCGGGTATCACCACATCATCTCAATAAAAGTTCTCCCCTAATTCCATTGTGTTTCCAAGCCTGCTGTGTCTGTATGTGTGATTGTGGTGTGAGTGTGTAATATGCACGTCTGTACCCCATTCAGCGAATGAGATCGACCTTGTCACACCATGCGACTCGCCATGTTTGCAGTTGTCATTATCTTATATTTTTTCCTTCTTTTTCATTCGATACCTTCATTTCAGATCCGGGTTTCTCTTCAGTAAATAGCATACATAGCACCAGGCTTTTTAAAACGCCATCCCCAAAAATATAGAGCCGGAAGTGCTGCAGGCAGGCGCAAAAAGATCAGCAATGTGTCATCATCATGGCATAAGCTAAATTCTAATAATTAGGGCAATATTTTTCTGGGATCATGTTTTTGTTACTGCTGTATACATGCTCTTCTTATATTGGGCGCATTTTAACAGAGTATGTACAAATGTCTGCTGTTGCTGATATACTGGACAGCATTCGCATATATTCACTCGCATCCATCTCTTCTTTCCCCTGGTGTCGCGTGGGCGGGCTAGCTCTGTTTCTTTTTGTTCGTGTCCATCCGCTTCTACCCTGCAGCTGCGTCTACATGCGTTCAAGTGGTTCGATACCGACAAGTCGCAAACCATTCCTGCACAAATAAAAAAAAAGGAAGAGAACCCCCGTTGCACGTCCACGCAGCACAGCACGACGCATTCACATGCACAAATAATCGAAACAAAACAAGGAAGAAAAAAAAAAGGAAGAAAGAGACACAGAAATTTGCGTGAGCGTGAGCGTGAGCGTGTGCGAAATGCGCAGACGCGTTCAGGGACAGAGGGCACCGAAAATCAGTTTTGCGTAGTCGACGTCACGTTAGTCTCCTTACTCGAGGGTGGTCCGGGCCGCCCAGAATAGAAGCATGCGGGCTTCCGCAACGTCGTTGTCCATGTCCTTCACGCGCAGACGGTAGTTGGTCTGACTGATGAGGTGCGCGAGCCGAAACAGGTAGACAACGACCGTGCATGGCTCTAATGTGTCGAACGCAGTCTGCACGACGTCGGGAAACAAGGAGATCAGCTGTGCTAGTTCAAATGCTTCTGCCTCCTGAAGTCGCTCCGTTTTGCACTGGTCTGTGACGCGTATGTTGGCTTTGCGTTCAATCCTGAAAAAAAAAATTTGTCCAGGAATGCATCTAGTACCACCAGCAAGGTGAATCTTTTCTCTTACCCGCATATGCGGACGTGAGCGTACTGCAGGAACACGCCAGTATCACCTCGGGGGTCGGTCATACGGTCCCATGCAAATTTGTAGCTCTTTTGCCTCCGCGCCGCCATATCCTGGATAATCACGCTCGACGTACCGAGCCGATCGGCAATGTACTCTGCAGCATGCGGCCCGACAATGTGCCCTTCCTTGGAACCAACGCCTTTTTCCACTATCTCGTCGTATTTGTGCGGTATCTCTTTTAGGATGTCCAGAAGCTTAGATTGGGCTGTATTGAGGATATCTTCCAGAAAAACAGCCGTGCCCTGGCGGGTGGACATGCCTTGGACATTGCCAAAGCCGATATGGACGCGCTCGGTTGTGTTGTTGGGGAACATGAGATTGTATATTTGGAAAAGCTGGCGAAAGTAGTGCGCCTGACTCTCGCCGACAACGTAGATCATCTTGTCATGGTCTCTGCTCAAGAGATGGGCGAGATCGCGCGTGAGGTAGAGGCCGGTGCCGTTCTGACGGCGGATGACGGGTTTGCCCAGACCATACTCGGTGAGGTCGACGAAGGTGGCATCGTCTTCGGTGATCAGCAGCTTGCGCTCTTCAAGAATGCGGTAGACCTCGGGGATCCTATCGCGCACCTGTGACTCGCCCGTATACTCATCAAAGCGAATACCGAGACGATCATAGATGGACTGATATGAATCGATGCTTTGTTGCCTGAATTTTTGCCACAATGACAGCGCTTCCTGATCACCTACATTATACAAGGGACGTGTAAGTATGTGCTTTCGTACGCGTATAGGAATTAATAGACACCTTGTTCCATGCGACGGAAGAAATCATCCGCTTGGTCTGATACTGTTGGGTCGGTTTTTGCATCTGCGTTTATGCGTACGTAGACATCGTAAAGATGACGGGCGGGGTCCCGCTCGAGCTCGGTTGAGCTGCCATACTTTTCGAAACCGACAGCTAGCAGGCCTGCACGGATAAGAACGCGGGTTAGAGTGTGCTTGCGCATGTAAGAAAGAGAGCTTATGTACCGAACTGTTTTCCCCAGTCTCCCAGATAATTGCTTGCGACGACGGTGTAGCCCATGGCTTGATGGATCCGTTGGCAGAAACTGCCGAGTATGGTACTTCGAAGATGGCCCGCGTGGAAGGGTTTAGCGATATTGGGCGAGCTAAAGTCGATGCAGACTCGCTTGTGCTTCTTTGTGTGATGGGCCCAGCCATAGTTTTCGCGTTCTGCGTAGACCTGTAACAGGGTTTGCCGAATGTACTCGGACTGGCGTACACCGAAATTGAGAAAATCCCCTGTGGCTGTCACTCGCTCGATCATGGTGTCTGGTTTAAACTGGGCTTTCATAAGATAAAGCTTTACTAGTACTTTACTACTGATACCTTTTTCTCCAATTCCTGCGTGAAGTCACCTGGACACGACTTGGACTTCAATAGCGCCTTGACGCGTGCGGCGGGCAGAGCAAACTCGCCGTGACGGGCTTGCCTCGGTGTCTCGAGCAGTTGGGCCAAATCGTCCTCTGAACAGTCCTCGATTAATTTAGACAGCTGCTGAGCGATCGCCTTTTGGAAATGGAAGCGCGTGCCGGCGATGGGCCGTGCCATCTTTTTCGAAATGGCACCTTTTGACTTTGGCATGTCGCTATTAACAAAAAAAAAAAGGGAAATAATTGTGCGGGGATATCGTTTATAACCACAATTGCTGCAGGTCACCTTTCTAAAACATTGTTGTTCTCAACGCGGCCCCACCAATTTTTCCTAACAGATCGATTCTAATCTTAGGCTACGTATCATATAATTTGGTACTTTCAGACAACTCGACATAGTGAGAATATATATGATGGTGGCTACATGTGCAGGTGCTTTTCGCTTTTTGACGCTCCAGAACAATCGAGGTTACACGCTTGCGAATTTTCGCATGATGTTCTAGTTTTGTGATGTTGTGTACAACGCTTTTACTAGCACAGAATCCAGACGTAATCTGTTTGATCAGCTGGCAACCCGCGTTGGCGCGCGGCAGATATGCCTACAAGGCATGAAGTAATAGCAAGCGACAGCATGATCTTCGGTTATTTCGACAAATCATCTTTCAATTGACATTTTTTTCTTTCCCGTAGCCAGCCGGAACTCAGAAACATCAACGCTCACTCGATTATTTCACTATAGAGTAAACACAGATACTAGAGGGTTGTATTTTATTCATATATTGGGGTCTCGAAACAGATCGAGGAAACTTATGTACAAGGAGCAAATTGAGGGAAGAGGTCGGGGACATTGTTCTCGCTGCCACCTTCCTTTCTCTTCTCAAAGTATTGGATCGCACCCTTGGCAACGTCAGCCACATGCTCTGGGGTGATCTTGAAGTACTTGTAAACATCAGGATATTGCTATAGAAATTGAATTCAGTATCATCATCCTCACCATCGTCCCATCCACCTAAACTTACGCCTGATTGACCGAAGCTGGTCATGCCGACCTGAGCATGCGAGTAAATCTGCCAGCCAAAAGTGGAGAGGGCCTCGACCGAGACCACCGGGACGCCCCTCAAGAGGACTTGATTACGGTATTCGATGGGCTGCTCGTCAAAGAGCTCTGTGCTAGGCATCGACACCACACGGACTTTGACACCGTCCTTCTTAAGCTGCTTGGCAGCATCGACTGCGATTGACACCTCGGAACCGGTGCCGACGAGTGTGACCTGTGGATTGGCATCCGAGTAGGGCTCGAGGACGTAGCCGCCCTTGCGCACGGCCTCAATGGACGAGCCCTCGAGGTGGGGCAGGTTCTGGCGCGTGAGGGCCAGGACGGAGGGCATGTTGTCGCGTTCGAGTGCAACAAGGTACGCGCCCGAGGTCTCATTGCCGTCCGCGGGTCGGAGCGTGAGCATGTTGGGAGTCGCGCGCGTGAGCGCAAGGGTCTCGATCGGCTGATGGGTCGGACCGTCCTCACCCAGACCAATCGAGTCGTGCGTCATAATGTACAGCACGCGCAGATGGGACAGCGCGCTAAGGCGGGCGGCGCCCCAGCCGTAACTAATCAAAAATGTTAAGACCCATCACATCATCAAGACAGCGAAAACGTCTAGGCTTACGTTAAAAAGTTGAGGAAAGTGCCGCCGAAGGGAATCAGGCCCTGATAGGCGGCAATGCCGTTCATGACGGCGTGCATGGCATGCTCACGGACACCATAGCGGATGTACCGACCCGAATAGTCGCCGAGCTTGGTCGAGGGCTAAAACAATCCACGATGAGTTGTGCCATGCGAACACGTTGTTATTCTGCTTACCGGCTGGAAATCCACTGCAGTCTTCCAACGAGTGTTGTTGGAGCCGGTCAAGTCGGCCGAACCACCAATGAGTTCGGGGATGACATCGGCGAGGGCAGTAATAACCGCTTCTGACAACTTGCGGGTGGCGATAGGCTTGTCTGCTGGGGTGTATTTGGGCAGGTGCTTCTGCCAGCCGTCGGGAAGCTTGCCAGAAAGACGGCGCTTGAGGTCTGCACCTTCCTTGCTGAACTTTTGGCAGTACTTGTCAAGGAGCTGCTCCCATTCTTGGGCGCGCTTATTGTTCTCGTCCGCCAGTTTGTGGTAGTACTTGTAGACATCATCGGGGACAACGTACTTCTGGTCGGGATCGAAGCCGAATTTCTTCTTGAGCTGTACAATGTCGTCCGCTGTAGAGGAAGAAGTGCATGTGTTGAGTAAACAATAACAACACGCACAGGAATATTATGAGAACTCACGTGAAAGGGGGCTGCCGTGGGTTGATTCCTCGCCTTGGTTCAAGGATCCATAGCCTAGAGCGAGCGAGATGTCAAAATGACATCACATAACATAACGCTGGTGATAACACATACCAATGATGGTCTTGACCTTGATGAGCGACGGCTTGTCCTTGACCGCCTTGGCTTTCTCGATGGCCTGCTGGATGCCCTGGAGATCGTCGTTACCATTCTCAACAACCTGGACGTGCCATCCATAAGCCTCGAAGCGTTTGGCAGTGTCCTCCGTAAAGGACACGGCTGTATCACCATCAATAGTGATGTCGTTATCGTCATAGAGCGCAATCAGGTTGCCAAGCTGCAAGTGACCGGCGAGTGAGCATGCCTCGGACTGGACACCTTCTTGCATACAGCCATCACCCAAGAGGACGTAGGTGTGGTTGTCAAAGAGGTCAAAATCCGGCTTGTTGAATGTGGCTGCCATCTGGGTCTGGGCAATCGCGAGGCCGACCGCGTTCGCAATACCTTGACCAAGCGGACCGGTCGTGACCTCGATACCCTCTGTGTGCAGGCGCTCAGGATGGCCAGGGGTGCTAGAAAAAGAACAGCCATACTGGTTAATATCACATATCAAAGACCGCACGCGTGCGTGTCGCGTTAAGAGGTCCCTTACATGCTGCCCACTGAACGGAAGGCCTTGAGATCATCCATGGTCATCTTGAAGCCCAGTAGATGCAAGAGAATGTACTGAAGGGCGCAGGCGTGACCGTTGGACAGGACAAAACGGTCGCGATTGGGCCAGTGTGGGTTCTTTGGGCTGACGTGCACATAATGGCTAAAAAGGACTTGGGCCATGGGAGCGCAGCCCATGGGCGCGCCAGGATGGCCGGAGTTGGCGCCACGCACGACATCCGCGGCCAGGGTGCGGATGGTGTTGATACACAACGAGTTAATGTCTTGATGGGGCATCGTGAAGGGTTCTTGAGGAGGGTAAGGTAAAGAAGAAAAGACGCGTAATTTTTGAATGCGTAAAAAATTTCCACACATCCTGATGAGCTCTCTCTTTTCAAGGGTTTGCTGTTTCGGAGAATCATGTTGTATGAGCTCATTCTGACCGCTTGTCATTATGCTGTGGCATCACTGGCAACCCCCCGATGAACGTTACACTCACCCACTTGGGGGACGCGGCTCGAGCGCTCTAAAAGATGTGACACCGATTGCTATCGACCAGAAATGGAATAGTTTGGGTGAAACTAGGGCTCACATCGTTCGAAATTCATGACAGCTGAAAGGTCCATAGGAAGCGTGCTACTCTTGACACAATGCAGGCTCTCTTTCTACTCTGAGAGTGAGATTTGACCGTTGGGTATTTGAGGCCGTACTTTGTATAAGTCTGACCTTATTGTTTACTGCATCTGCTGTTGGTACTACTCCTGCTACCGCGTGCAAACTTTTTGAAGCCAACGATTGCTTCAGGTTCTCGGCTCTTTCTCTTTCCAAATTTATCAGACTGAAACGGCAGAGAAAGTACTTGTAATTGATACTAAGATACGCATGCATAGAACCGTCGCACCTCTCGTTCAAGCGTCGGCACAGGTTGTATAGTCATGAATTTCATTTGACGCGGTACGTCATCATTATGACAATCCTCATACAGTATTGCTCCGCTGCTGGGTGATGCATTCAAGTTCTCTCCTTGTTTATGCTTTTATCACGATGTTGATGCTTTTGCCAGCTTCATAGAATAATTGTCATTGTCGTGTCTTCATCAAAGCATCTGCCTCTGTGTCCCTATACCTTTATATGCAATATCATTGAAAACAAAAGTAAAAACTATCATATTACCAAGCCAACAACCTGTGTTTCTGTTAATATGAGGATGACGTGGTCGAGGATGAGCTGGACGCCGAGAATATTGACATCGTGGCCGAGTGTGACATCCACCAGCGTCTGTTTTTCGGTCGCGCGCTTGTCGCCATGGCGGTAGTAAATGTATACGTTCCGGTTGCTTTCAACAATGACGGCGAAGCGGTGATCGGGATCGTATCGGACAAACCGACTGTCTCGTTTCGACGCTTGTACAAAGGCAAGCGCGTCAAAAGCGGCCACATGCTCTGGCTCGAGGCCCTTGGGTGTCTCTAGGAGCTGGAAACTAAGCGCGTCCACGTCCGATTTGATGGCCACCTTGGCGAGTTGGTCAGGCGCTTCGAAAGAGTTGCAGAGCCATTCATGGCCGCCTGATGTGATATCTTGGATGCGCTGGCCATCCCGGTCATACACCATCATGCGCAGTGGCTGGCCCTCCTGATCAATGTCCTCGTCCATGTCAGTCGCGACAGGGTGTTGCGCGGCTTGGACAAAGGGTCCGCCCTTGTTTTCGGTTTGCTGGGTAAACTTTTCGAGCCGCTGGGTAATTTCGGCGAGCTTGGCCTGGTCCATGGTTTCCAGGACACCGTCGTCGGCGTCAAATACGTGCGGCCATCGTGTGTTTTCGTCGTGTTTTGTCAGAAAAAGGGAGAGAAGGCCATCTTTCTCCAAAGTCCACGTGCATTCGTCAGGTCGCACGGTACTCCACAGTTTCCGATATGCATATGAGACCTCAAAGTCCTGGGCGCGTACCATCAGCGTGAGGTGAGCAGGCGCAAAATGGCACGTGATGGCGGAGGAGGGCGTGCCTGCCGGCAAGACCATTTGGAATGTGATGTCTGCCTTGTCTTGTGTCCACTGGTACGGTGCGGGGGGTGGTGGGACGTCGGCGGCCGCGGCGGCCGTGGCCTGCTGGAGCGCGTCGCGCTGCTGGAGGTCGGCGTCTTCCATAGTCACATCTCCCTCGGCCAGTCGCTCGTACGACGCCTCGCTGCCCAGCACACAGAAGCGTGAATCGGGCGTCAGATCGCAATAGACGGGCACCTCGGGTCCTTGTTGGATATGCAGCGTCTTGATAACACTCCCGACTTGCCACTCAAGGACAGCGATGTTGAATTTCGTTTTGGTAGCCGCCGCGCGACTATATACAACAAAAGTAATCCTGTTGTCCACCAGACGAGCAGCCAGGAGCACGCACGGAACGGGTGAGATGCCTTCGTCTTGAGCTCCTTCGTAGTCTGCTGTTGCCACCACCCTGCCCTTGCCGCCGTCGAGTTCGATCAGCTCAATGACACCGTCGCCGTTGCAGGCAAGAAGCAGTTGGGCACTGAGAGCCAAGACAGACGGAACTTGAGCGTCCACGGGCACTCTCGGGTCTGGCTCGACATAGCTTGGTATCGTTTCGATGCGTTCTGCCAGCTTCACCAACGGCGTAAACCCAATGGCGCGTGAATCCTAAAGAACGCCTTGAGTCTGTTGATCGCAGTCTTCCCTTCCCTAACAACCTTAAACCTTACCTTGTTAAACGTCACTTGGATCACCTGATTAACCTGGTTGACGTAGTATGCTGAGCCGATCAAGCCATGTTCTATAGGAAATCCGAGCGAGAGATTGTTGAAGCGAACACGTGCTTGAAGTTCTCGGAAGCCTATACGGCCTGGCTGGGCATCTCCAAACGAGGCTATCCCGCTCCCGGGCAGATCCGCCCGCACAATGCACTCCTTATCAGGAAATGGCTCGAGCTTGTAGCCGTTGAACTTTGGATTGAGGTGATTGCGGTTGGCGTTTAACCGTGTTTGTCGAGTCGTCGCAGTTTGCATAAAGAACAGAGCAGCCCGTTGTCAAAATTCTCGAGGCGGTCTCCCCGCTCAATGTCTCAAAAAATCTAGAATATTCATGCTGCAGGATAGGACAGCAACCATGGCTTCATCCATCATTTTATGCCGTTGCGCATTGTTACAGTCCGTACAAGTAGCACTGATGCGGTTCCGCTACTTATATATACACACATATATGAATACAAATGGGTATCCTACAAGGTTGGATGTGTCGCGTCAAATACAGTTTGATGCTTCTGGTGATCTCGCGGGGTTTAGGAGAGCTTGCTATGCATGGGAGCTCTCCATCGAGTTTTAAGTTGTCTTCAACAAACACTTAGCATAGATAGGTTGTATATTACTTTCCGCTCTCTATTCTACCAAAGTCAAAAGGAACACTCCACTGCCCAATTCAGGAATCTTGCGCAGTAATAGAAGTGGTCAATCCGCTCGAACGAACTGACCTTGTCTGCGCGTTGTTTTAACGAGAGTACAGTACTTATCATAAGCGAACGAAAGATACACATTAAAGGCCTACAAGCGGCCACCATTTGCTATTATGGGATGTCAAACAGCGAAAACAAATACCCGCATATGCGATGCATTCAATTTCTGAGAGTGTGTACTGCGAATATTTTCTTAAACTAGCCTACTTACAGTACGAAACATACAAACGCTTCAGCGGCAAATGGAAACATCAAGGATTTAAAAGATGAAGTATGTACTTCTCTACGCCAAAACAGAGATTTATACCCAAACTATGTATTCAAATGCGCTAGCATTGGCCACACTAGCTATATGAGTGGGCCTACTGGATATAACTTCTTCTCTTGTAGCATTTCCTGATGTTCATTTGCAGCAGAACTCCAAAGGCGCACATACATTGATTTTCGTGGGAAAGACTTCCATCACATATACTTCTGGTACCTTTTTCGGTCCGAAAGCTGTCTGGTTTACATTACAGCACAGACTTTTGCACATATGGACGTATCCAATGACAAAATGCGAGTTATACTGTACGCTTCAATGTGTAAATAGGTGCCTCATCTCCTATAATTAGTGCCGCGGGGACTTCATCTTTCTATACGACAGCTTCAAGCGTCAGATACACCAGCAATACTGCTTAGATATACATAGACACTCTTCCAGCTGAACATCACCTGTTTTATCTACATCTTGCATTGATAAAGCTCTGTTTCTTCACAGTGAAATAAAGCGCCAAGTGATACGACCAAATCGCTTCACTCTCATTTCTCTCTTACTGGTTACTCTGGTATCGTTTGCTCTTACCACTCCTACAGCTCCTTCTGCTGGTGAAAGTCAAACCCTATGCGATGGAGTAGCACTCATTCATTATTCTTGTAATTCCCCCGCTATTGTTAGTCACCCGCAATCAACAGAGCCGAGTGCACTGATACAGCTTTGATGGTCGAAGCCTGCGTTGGCGATGGAGCGGAGGAGTTGTTAGCGCACGGGATATACAGTACCGTCCAACGTGCGAGCGCACGTGGTGGGTATATCTCAAATATATCCAGCGAGCCAGGTTTTGCTCACTATAACTAACTGTCCGCTCATGCACTCGATATGCATCGGTGATACGTGAAGACATCGACGATCCGGAGAGAGAGAGAAATTAGAGTCAGTAGTAATTTTCATTTCTTTCTGTCATCCTCGTGTCACCCTTCCGCCGATCCTCGCACCTTCGCGCGAGTGACCGCAGGCTGGGTTACCATTTCGGCATATTCCGCCGAGATGAATATCCGTCCTTCATGGATTGGTTGCAGCTTCATCCCCGAGTTCTTGGGATACTTTTCGCAAGCAGTGATATAAGTATCCTTTTCCTTTATTTTCTTCGTAGGAAGGTCAAACAGACTGCAGATACAATGCTCTTTTATTCTATAGTATCAACTCCTGTAGAATCCTGTATTTTATGGTCATCATTAGAGAAACAGCAGTCTGCACAAAGCAGTGAGGAGTGACATCAAGTGGAAACACCAGGTAGCGCTGTCCAATGCAGAACATGATGAGCAGGAAATACAGACCAACATCCGCGCGAAGCGTATCATAATATGTCAATGTAAGGCATTGTTACATGCAAACTTTACCAGGCTAGGAAGCCCCCACAGGCGCAAACCAAAAAAAGAAAAAGATAATGTAGTCTACCTAAACAGAAGTTATGTAGGTGACAAGTGTGAGACTTCTCGACACAGAAATTTCTCGCACGGCTCCTGAGGAGACAATAAGATCTGGTGAGCGCATATTAACACTAAGACAAAAAGATACATATATCCTATCTTCCGTGACAGCATGGCTAAGCTCCGTAGACAGCTGCAAACCTCAGAAAAAGTTACGGTTTCGTCTGCTTAGATAAACGTACAGTCGTACACTGTGGCTTGATTCAGGACAATGAATGCGCAGTGTGGCTGAGTGGCCTCCTAACAGACCCCCCAGCCCCGTAGACCCCATCTGATTACAAAACCTTTGCTTGGCACTTCGGCGGAAAGAAGAGTCTTATGTAGACAGCATCATACGGCTTTTTTGTTGCAGTTCAAAGTTTACCGTGCAATTGGAGCGAATACAGTTACATATCACCCATTGCAGCACTTGAATGTTGTACATTCTTTGTTACTCGAGGTGGTCACACAATGATGCAGTACGCGTCATCTAGAAGAATTGCTCGTACAGCAGATATGTACGATCACATTGACGAGACATATTTGTACCGTTACATAGTGCCCCTGTTGTGTATCCACGCACATACATGGACTGTACGTCTTGGCGATATAGTTCACGAGTATTTCAATCCTTTCCTTTCCTTTCCTTTCAGAACGTATCTCCGGACGTTTCAGGCATCGTGGCCGGACAGGACTGGCCCATATATTTCTCAAAGTACAGATGGCTGTCTGCGGTCGGTAGGATTTTTTATGTGGGTAATGTCTATTCCTTGTCGAGGAGCATTGTGTCACATGGCTTGCACCTCGCAATATGGATATCTCGAGTGCATTGATATCCTGATGGACGAATGCATGAGAAAAAAGTGGCGACCTCGAAGAAGTCTATATTTGACAGTATGTGGGACAGACATCAGACAATAAGATTGCTTTTAATCCACGGTGAGTCCAGGTCTTTAGCGTCTTGGACTTTGTCATGCACCACCGCAGTCTTGCAGCCTTGACTAGAGGAAAATAATAGATAAATTCGCTGTCTTCGGTCTCTCGGCCAAAAAAGAAAAATATATATGAAAGATTTCATCCGATGGTCTATTTTTTATTACATACATCCGGGCAGGTGGATAGACCTATTCTCATAGGGGGAAATGACCGGGAAGCAGAAGTCCGCCCATGCATGACGTTTTCATACATCGGCTGGGATGCCCAGGAAACTGGGAAACTCCCCTCGGCCTTCTGAGTTTTCACCGCGCGCAAATCATTCCTGCTTGTGGGGTTTCCGATTAACAGGAACAGCGTAGATGTTTGCTCACGAAATGATACATCTTTCAGTCCTCATGATGAATGATCATCCAGTATCTTCAAATTAAGCGGAATCTTCTTGTCGAAGGGACAAAGGGCATTGGCATTTACATCCAATCGGCAAGATGCGCTGTGGACAGTTACAACCGCAGACGTGCACCTTATCTTACTGATAAGCATGTGATTCGGTGAGAAGGGCTGCAAAAAGAAAAAGACATAGCGTCAGGTGCATGCACAGATATATTTTAAACCAATATAGGAAAACTAAAGAGAGGTAGAGATCGAGAAATACAGAGAGAGAGGGGTCTACCATGTGTGCATTTCGTACTGCTATGATAGCTATGACTGGAGGGAAGCAGATCGGCTGCAAGTCCGGCGATGTAAAACTTTTGGGAGGAAAGCATGCCGGTGATACAAATTCAGGGACAGCCAAAACAAAAATCTTTATTCTCGCGCGAAGCGGTGCTTTATACGTACCTGCCTACTTTAGGTGACAGCCGAGGTGAAAATCTGTACAATGAAATAACCCTGGTCTGCCGATCTTTCGTACAATGAATTGAAAGAGTACCTTCTTTTTTGAATACATGGAGTAGTAAAGACGACATTGGTATCGACTTACGGGGTAGCAAAACAAAGTTGTATGAAAAATGATAACTGTTGAACACAATGATCACAGGATGACAGGGTGTGGCTGTTATGGGCTGCGCGTGCCAAGGGGTGGATTGCCCGCCTTTCGCGCGAGGTCAGAGGACCAGCACGTTTTTCGCTGCTTTTGTTACTGCTGCGGGTGACCTAAGTGTTGCACAATATGCAGTCATTAATGCCTTCTGCGTTGGTGAAGTTACACAGGTTTGCCAGGATCAGCAATTTGTACCCCCCATTGTCGCCATCGATCACGAATACCGACGTGAATGAATGAATGAATACGGCGAGAACAAAGAAAAGAACCGTCTTGAGATAGACAAAATAAGTTGATACGAATGCATGTGTGTATGTGTTTGATCCACTGATTTTCAATATAGAAGTCTGTGGTTTTCTTCTAGGCTGTACCTTGGCTGGGGAGAAGCGCGCTATACAATGACAAGGTATAGCAATCGCAATCGTACAGCAACGAAACCGATCGCGCTGCGGAAACCCCAAAATTCGGACTGAGTTTACTCTCGGCGGCGGCGTCCCCCCAAATCCTCGCCAGATGATATAAAAGAAACCGCACTCCTTTGTTCCCCTCGTCTTGTTCTCCTCTGTGTGTTTCCTGTTATATACCTTTCCTTATACCTACTTCCATCGCCTTCTAATGTCTACATCTCCGGCCCCACAATGTGGCTGGTTGATGCTAGCCAAGCTGCGCCGGAATTCACTGTTTCGCAACCAAAAGGCATCCTCATTACAGCGATACTACTGCATCCTCGACGACCACTACATTCGATACTTTGAGAGTGACGATGTGATACTACCCAAGGGTGTTTTCAACTTATCGCAGTACAAGATTGTCCCTGCGCCCCGCCAAGGCTGGTTCTCGGCGAGACATCGACAGACGTTCCACCTCATCTCGGGCGACGAGCGACCGGACTGGGTCCTGGTTGCTGACTCGAAAGAGTCCATGCAAGCCTGGGTTAGCGCAGTGGAGAAGTCGACATCGTCGCGGACGCACACAACATCGCCAACGACGGGTTCAGATGATGATGTTCTCGGAAAATGGTTGCAGCGCGTAGACGTCGCTCACCAGCAGCATCAACAAGAGAAGCAGCGCATCAGCAGTAGTAGTCCCGACAGACAACACAAAAATGACGACGATGATGAAGAAGAGGATGAAGAGTCGTTCATATCCCCTCCCCCCTCGCCTTCCATGTCTACCGCTTCCTCGTCGTCTTCCGTTTCGGCTGGCCCGGCTTCCCCCACGCGCGATAGCGATCAGCATATCAACTCTCTCCTCAAGTCCATTGCCGCGCGACGCAAGTCGTCGCCGCTGCTCAACCAAAATGGTCAGCAACCTCAGTCCCCGACGTCCCCCACTACTCCCTCGTCCTCTCGTTCCTATGCCCCTCCGCCACCACCGCTTCCCCTGCCCGCGCTTTATTCCGGTGAACACCGCATGCGGTGACACGCTTAATGCCTTTTGCTTTGTGATGGTTGATTCATACAAAGTATCGCGATACCCCCTTCCTCTCGTCCTTTGGACTATGTCTTTTTTTCACCGATAGATTTCTTTGCTTTTTTTTTGTATCATCCACACACACCAAAACTTTTTACATATATAAAACTCGAAACCCTCGCCTTTTTTGGTATGACACATCAAAACACATCGCCCACTCGTTGTTGATGCACTGTGCTCTTTGAAATAAATTGAAGATTATTCAGCGATATATAAGACTTGGTACGCATGCAGGGAAGGGCGTGAAACTTCGGTTTGCTCTGGCAGCTTTCGACTCTTGCTTCATGACAAGCTATGACGAATGCTAAACAGCCTGCTTTTTATTGCTTGTAACGACTATGACGAGTTGTAGCACGTCAGTCAACAGCCAACCGCCACCCAACCTGCGAAATAGCAATAGTGTGGAAGAGAATATCCATTTTTTTATGCACGTGTTCATGTCTCAGTCAGATAAATGAATTGCATCTCGCGGAAAACACCGTGAGAGGCGGAATAGGAAGATGCGCCAACAATACAAGTATTTATGATGGGAATGCAAACTGCTCATGTGTGTGATGTAGATGTATGGTAAATACGAAGAAAATAGAAAACAACAAGCAGAGGATTAATAAGAAAGAGTAATAGCTAAGTGTGAAGGTGTGCGTGTGGGTAAATATATGTTTTGAGGTACATGAAATCAAGCAAACTAAAGGTGACCGGGGTTCGCCAGACCAGCAGGCGTAGAATCAGTAAGCCCAGCCACTTCAGAATACATTTGCAAAGCTCGGAGGATATGATCGGGGTCCAGCTCGATCGCATCGCCGAGCCGCTCGAGGACACTGGCAAAGTGGCCCATTTTTTTTAGATAGAGGCTGGACACGGCATTCTCGACGCGCGCGACAAAATTCTCCATCAAACCAACGAGGTCGACGTCGGCGGCCTCATGGAGAATGTGACGTTCGAGCAGTTCTTCCATGACCGTATGGCCCGGCTCCATATGCTTCGTTTGACCGACATTCGTGGTCAGGCACTCGAGGCGCACCGCGAGCCGGCTGAGTGCAAGGACTAAATTAGGGTCGATGGTACGCGTGACCGCAGTGGACGTCGAGCCTGTGCGTTGTTGCTGTTGCTGCTCAAACAAGGCAAGGCTTGGGTGCTGCTGTTGCTGCTGTTGCTGCTGTTGCTGTTGCTGTTCGACATCCTCGACGGGCCCTATGAGGGGCGACACCGTTTGGGATGTGTTGGCGGTCGTGGTAGGATCCAGATCCACTGCGGCCGTCGCCTGGAGACCGTCCGCTTCCTCGGCCTGATTGACCTCCATGCGGCCAGCCAGCTGTTTGGGGTATACAAAGCTGAGCATCTCAGGGGTTTCAAGGCCCTTGAGACGGCGGAAGCCGAGCTCCTGAACTTGGAAACCAAGTCGTTTCAGCTGATGGATATCGCGGCTCACGAGGTAGCCTAGGTCACCAGTGCTGGGTATCTTACTGGCGCGATCATCGTCGAGCACGCCCGGGAAATCGCGCAAGGCGGCGAGGACATCGGAGGAGACGCAGATTTGACCGCCATCGGCCGCGTTACAGATGCGGCTTGCTTTGTTCACCACAGGGCCAAAGTAGTCCATTCGATTTGTGATGGGATTGCGCTCAAACACGGGTGTACCCCAGTGTACGCCCATGCGCACGGACAGGCCGCGGTAAATGATCTGTTGGTCCTTCTCGACCTCGCGACCTTCTTCGGTCTCCAAGATGCCTGCAGGCCAGTCGGCCTCGAGGAGCTGAAGCTGCACTGTGAAGCACCACAGCAACGCAGACGTGATGTTCTGGAAGCACACCATGAAAGCGTCACCCTCGGTCTTGACCTCGTAGCCGCCCACGGTGCGCAGTGTGCGGCGCATGATGGCGTCGTGGATCTTGATGGCCGAGCGCATGTTTTCTGGCTGCGTTTCCCAGAGTAGAGTGGAGCTCTTAATATCCGTGAAGACCAGAGCGACTTGGTTGACCGGCGGTGGCACCTCGCGATCCAGCCGTGCGAGTGTCTGCGTACACTGGATGAGCGATCTATTTTGACATATCCCTTTTCCACTTACCGAGTCACCCGGTCCTTCGTCCTTGACGCGCCGCTTACTGATGATGGAGGTTGCGAGTGTATCTTCCAGGGCGGACTCGCCACCAGCCGCGGGCCGGCCAGGCATGCCTCGCATATGGCGCAGTCGCTTGTCGCGCTTGTCAAAGAGGTCGCCGACGCCAATGACCATGACCATAAGATCCTTGTCGGCGCCATAGGTCAGGGCAAAATCCCGCACTTTCTGGGCCGCCGCCATCGGGTCGTCTTTTTCGGTGCGCGCGATATCCACTGCAGTCTGGTATGACATGTGTTGCCAAAGGCTGGCCGAGGCCATAATGACAAACTCGTCGTTCTCGGCGAGTTCGATCGAGGCAATGTAAGGATTGGCGTTCACAGTGGGGGTGAGCTCGAAGTAGCCGAATCCACGCGAGACGTGAAGCTCGTTATTGAGTTTGCCGGTGTTGGAAACAAAACCGCCCGTACTGCGGATGCGCGATATCTCGGGTGGGTTAATGGCAATGTGTTTGTGGGTGATTTCAAAGGCTTGACCGCTGTTGCGCGAGAGGATAGCCATGGCGTCGCCGACGTTGGCGACGTACAGCCGTTTGTCGTTGATGTAACACACCACGGCGGATGCGCCCGCGTCCGTTTCCTCCATTTGCGTGCCGAGGGCTTTTTCAAGTGACAAGAAGGCGCGGCGCAGGGCACCTACCACGAGGTCTTCATTTTTGCTCTTCTGGAGTTCGTGCAGGACATGGAACGTGAGATGGTCGTTGAGGTATTTTGTAAGCTTGCAACCGGAGCGTGTGCTCTTGCGCGCGCCATCAAACAGACCAAAGATGCATTCGTCGTCGCTGTTGCGGAACCGTGGCATGACCAGATCCCAGGTGCCGATATGCTCGGATCCGAGCCAGTCTGCGATGCCATAGCCCATGCGGTTAACCTCGGAGGGCGAGGTACGCACGCGTCGGTCGGGCGACTCTTCCGGTATGGACACACCAAGAATGGTGATATCCATCAAGCCAAGCATCTGGAGTCGCGTGAGAGAACTGAAGTCGGACAAGTCTTTCTCCTTGGGACCATGCACCTCTGGATGCGTCTTCTTGATCTCCAGGCGCTTGTTACCAGACAAATTGAGATATTTTAGACTCAAGTTCCAGTTCCTATATACATATTTTTGCTATTAGCAAATTGGGTCATTTGTTTCTTGGGTCAGTTGTTTTGTAACTTGCCAGTTCCAATCATACGGCCAATTGGAGATGTTGTACTTGAGCACATTGTTGCCCACGTCGAGCACAAGCAGCTTGCGCAGTTTGCCGATCTCGGCAGGCAGGGTCTGCAGCTTGTTGCCATTGACAGCGAGCACGCGAAGATAGCTCAGCTTCTCAATATCGTCCGCCGGCAGTGAGGTCAGGTGATTGCCGGAGAGATAGAGCTCGTAGAGGTGCTGGTGGCAGAGGTGCTCAGGCGGGATCTCGTCTAGATCGTTGAAGCTCAAGTTGAGGGTGCGTAGCTCCAAAAAGAGCATCAGCGGCGACCAGATCTCGTTGCCGAGGCGGTTGTCACCCAAAAACAGCGCGCGCAGCGAAAGCGAGAGCGGCGGCGGATGGTTCCGCGGCGAGGCAAAGAACGAGGGCGGATTGAAGTTCGGTGACGCGTGCACGGTATCATGCCGATCGAAGGGTACCGTGCCCTGGCCGGCATGCGCTGCGGACGGGTCCCCAGATGACGTGGCAGCGTTGGCAACGACGGAGGGCGTGACGACCGACTCGGCTTCAGGTGCGAGAGGCAGATGGAGGGCCACACCGGGTGCCGAGTACGGTTTGGGGAACGATTGGAGCAAATTGGATGAACAATTGAGGGTCTGAAGTGAAGGACACAGCCAGATCTCCTTAGGCAGCGCCTTAAGGTTGTTCTTTTGCACGTCCAGAAGCTTGAGTTCACCGAGCTTGCCGATCTCGGATGGGAGAGTATCGAGGAGGTTACCTTGGACAGAGAGCTTGGTCAGCTTGCGGAGCGAGGCCAGACTCGAGGGCAGAAAGGTGAGCTTATTGTTGTCCAGAACAAGATCTTCGAGATTGATCGCCATGCAGAAGACGTCGTCACAGAGGGAGGTTAGCATGCAGGCTGACAGATCGAGCGAAACGAGCTGAAGGATCATCGGTTCTGTGGCGGGACCGCCAATGATCGTGGACAGCCCGCTATGGATGAGAGGGGGTTGGGGTTGGCACGCGGTGAGATGGAACTGAGTCAAGTGATTCTTGGTCATCTTGAGCTGGCGCAGGCTCGGAATCACGCACGACGCGATGCTGACTGCATTGTAGCCGACGTACAGGATCTCAAGCTTGGGCAGCGAGCAGAGGACGTCCAGATCAGAAATGGCGTTCTGCCGGATATCAAGCTCTTGGAGATGCACGAGCTTGGAGAAACTCGGCGGGAGGCTGCCAGCGAACCGATTCGCAATGGCAAACAGCCGCACGAGTTGGGTGAGGTTGCCAATCTCGTCCGGGAAGGTCGAGATCTTGTTGAAGCTGATGTCGAGGTACGTCAGTGCGGAGAGCTCACACACGACCTGCGGGAACGTGGTGAAGTCATTGTTGGAGATGAAGAGCATGGTCAGATTTTTAAGGGAGGAGAAGGTCGAGGGGAGCTTGTCAAGCCTGTTGTTGTAGACGCGCATCGTTTTGAGGTTGGGTATACTCTCGAGGAGGGCAGGCTGAAGCTCGCGCAGGCGATTGCCGGAGATGTTGAGATGCTCCAGGCCAAAGAGGCAGCGCAGAGAAGAGGGGATGGTGCTGTATTCATTATTGGCAAGCCAGAGCTGCCTGAGATTACCGCACATTTGCAGAAAATCGACGGGTATTTCGAGCTGGAGGTTTTTGGAGAGGTCGAGCGAGACAATGCCGACAGCATATTTGTACAAAAAGATGGGTATCGTTGGGAAGTTGCGAGCCTGTAGATCGATGTGCTGCTTTTCGCTGTAGTCCGCGTCTTCGTGCGCGGCCTGAGCTATATTGGAGCCAAAGATGAAGCGGAGCATGTACGAATTGTCTTCGCGACCAACGTCTTCGATGTTGTCCTGCTCTGTGTAGCCCATCTGCTCCAAAAGTGTCTTTTGGATTTGGAGTGGTCGTTCATTGGGCGAGAGCACACGCTCTATTCGATCGTTTAGTTGTTGTCAATGAATATCCTCAAAAATTCTCTTTTTTACCGAGTTTATGTTTCTTGAGCATCACATTGAGCTTGCTCAAGTCATGGATGAAAAACTTGCTTGCCAGCTTTTGCACAATTTCACCCGCGGTTGTGCAGAGCGGCAATTGGAGGGTGGCAAATGTGCCATCCGGTCGAAATATGCGAATACAATACTAACGGTCGACGTAAGGAAGTACTCGGCGTATCAATCTCGATGACTTACATTTCTCCGGGATGATTCATATTTTTGGCCGTCAATAATAGAATAGTCATCGTATTCTGAAGCTTCATCTTCCGACTCTGCAGGTAATACTTGCCAGCTGTCTGGCGGAGCCCAAGTTTCTGCACTATCATGATACTGCATACGAAGCATAAGGAGATTAGCTGCGGGAAGATAATGATACACGCCGCCATCCATTACCTGTCGAGAGAAGTAGTCGCCGTGGTATTCTGGATTGATGATGCCTTCCAAGTTGCCAAAATTCTGATCGACCTGGATTGCTGCAAAAGTGGAGTCAGTGAATTAATCAGAAGGCGAAGTCAAAGGGATTCGAGAAACTCACGATCGGTGTCCTAAAAGAAAAAGGAAGCAGAATAAATCGTACGTCAGTGATAAGTCATCGCCTCTTTAAAAAAAAGGACCTTGTAGGTTTTGTAGCCGCTATCGTTACGACCGCCGCTGATGGTTGAAGCCAGACTGTTGTCACGGTCCTTGCCTTTGCGGCTGGCGGTAGAGCCGCCCGATCTCTTCCGCTGCTCGGTATAGGATGGATGTTGGTAATAGACGGTCTGATTCCTATAGGCGTCGTCACTCGTCGTTGTCATTGAAAGATCGAAAGGGTGTGTTCCAGTAATTGGGTCCATGTCGTACGAGCGTTTCCGAGGTGGATAGGCGTTGCCCCCCAAATACTGTTGTTGTTGTCGATATTCTTGGTCTTGTCGATCATGCTGCTGATAGTGTTGTTGATGTTTTTGTTGGTGTAAATCATGGCGACCTATTTTTGAGTTTCGTGTGTCAGTTATGCAAAGGCGTTCCGAGGTAAATACGAGACTTCCTTACTTTTTTTCTTTGGGAAGCGGAAAAGCGCTTTCTTCTTGTCTTTGGGGGCAGCGAGCATGATATTGTCCGCTGTAAAGAGGTATGTAAAGTTGTTGTCAAGCGTGAATGAATGAGTAAAAAGGAGTAATTGAGTGAATGCTTCCTATAACGATGCTTACAAAGCTGAGGCTGGTTCAAGTCGTTTATATCGGGCGTGGGTGAACGAGAGTCTTTATAGTACGAATGAGGAGGAGCCGAGGCGAATCGAGGGGGCGGTGGCGTGGTGACATGGACATTGACGGGGGAAGCTTCAGCCGATGGTGGATCGACACGGGAAAAAGGAACAGGGTGCTTTTTTGTGGGTGTCCTCGTTCCGCTGGCAGGCGATCGCCCGTTCGAGCGAGGAGTGCCGGGCATGTCGAGCAAGCTTTCAGTATAAAAGAGAGATGATGAAGTGAATGGAGAGAGACAAGTAACGAGGGTCTGTGCGTGTTGAGAAAAAAACTTGAATTTGGCTGAGAGAAATAAAGCAACGCGTGTGGGGCGGGATTTGGTAAAGTTTCAACTCGCAGCTAATGATTTGATTTGATGTTGTGCCACTGTGAAAACTCTCTTACCCCACCTTCGTCTCTTTTTGCAATATAAATAGACTTTTGAAAACCAATGCTCCTCCTCAAACAGGTCAAAAAGCGGCTACTTTAATAGGTAGAATAGCCAGTTCCTCTATGAGGATGTCTACATCAAACATTTGAATGTGTCGTCAGGAAAGAGAAAAAAGAAAAGCGAGAACAATCACAATCACATTATCAAATATATATTGTGCGTACACTAAATGAGCGAAGAGTACATCAAGATATCTCCAGAGCGTGGTCCGGGGGCGCGGGCTGGTGTTGACGCGACACCGAGAAATAAGCGTCAAGTTCGGATTAAAAATAGCGTGTAACACATTGTCAACTATGCCGAAACATGATAAAAAATAAAATACCCAGAAAGTGCGCCGAATACATAATACATACTGCAATGTTATGCATTTGCCATGCGGGTGACATGTACCGCAGTGTCATGCTGGTATGTTTATCGCGAGTGATATAGGTCATGCGACCCCAACACAATAAGGTGATGATACAGTTACGCACGCGCGCACGCACGCAACGCAATGCAACGCAACGTATGCGCACACAGAAACCGCGCAACCGTTTTAAGGTTTTGCCTTTCTTCCATTTTGAAACCACTTGTTATTTTCTTTTTCTTTGTCTTTTTTTGGTCCACTTTTCGCAATCCTCATGAGCACACAGGACAATGGCAACGGCAATGACATGGACTCGCCGGAGTCCTTGAACAGTGGAGAACACGTCTACACTGCAGAACTTCAGCCCAACAGCAAAGGTCGGTCCGAGCCCATCCCGTATTCTCCTCTATATGAAAAAGGCGCGATAATAATACTCATGTGGAATGGAGAGCAGATATACCCTCCATCGATGCGCCCCTCGATGCACTCAAGCTCGACGCCAGCGAATCGCATGATACGCGGCTGCAGAGCGTTGAACTTCACCGGCCCGAGGAGAATGCGCGTGAACATCGACCGCAGCCTATTCAGACAGAAGTAGCCGCAGATATTCCCATCCCTCCCGACGCCAACATGGCTGACTATGTTTCACCGCCGACGCCGGGCGCATCGCCGCTCTCAGACCCCGTCTATCGAAAGGCACTCGAGGAGGATACCATTCGAACCAACACGATCCCCACCTTGCACGTCGATCTCAAAAACGTCAAGGCAAATACTCTCAGCCCAAAGGAGCAGGAAAAACAAGGTAAACAAGCAAATGCTCGGTCGTGGGATACACCGGATGTTAACCCAACAGACGAGTCGATGCTGGAGGGCATCCAGGCCCTCTTGAATAACAAATTTTCAACGGCACAGTCCATTTTCAAGAGCCACGCGCGCGAGTATGTACATGTTGTCATCGTCCCGACAGCCTTAATCTGATGCGATATTCTAGGGATCCCCTGCACATGTTAGGTTTAGGCTCCATGGCTTTTCTTAAAGGTAGGATGAAAAAAAGGAGTCTCTACAAATCAGAAAAGTCAGCTGCTCATATGTTATCTTTGCAATATTAGCCATTGCGGTGGGTACACGTGAACACGTTTTCTAGACCGAATATACTCACTTTTATTAGTCATTGAACCCGATGGATGCGGACGTGGCGATTGACATCTTGAGCGAGACGTATCAGTTTGCAGACGCGCAAGTCGAGGCCACCTCGGCCAAAACGCCGCTCAAGGACGCGGTTTCCCACCTTTTTACGAGCCTAATCGGCAATAGCAACACTAGCAGCGCAACCGGCTCGCCAGCTGACACAAGACCTGCACAAGGAGAGGCTAAGGACCCTGCCCAGTTTATGCCCAATGGTGCCTTGCGTGCCCACGTCATCAAGGCTGAATGCGGTCTCTTGCTCGCCATTGTTCACTTATCACAAGAGACCATGCTCAGCTATCTCAAGATGGGACTTAATTTAAGACGAGGTAAGAAAACGAAGAAAGACAGGATGGCAGCCATATAAATTGTTACTGTACTGAATCGAGTACATAGCCTATACCAGCTATAGTTTGGTATGGGAAGAGTATAAGCGTATGGGCCAAGATTGCAACAAATTGATTGACCCAGATACCATTTCCGCGATTCAATTTGGGTATGCGCGCTGAAGAAGGGGTAAAGCGGAGACGGATACTCATCTAGATGATTAGCATTGGTTCAGTCCATCTTTTGCGCGCCTCCTTGCCACCCAAGATCCTTAAAGTCATTTCCGCCTTTGGATGGAATGCAGACAAGAATCTGGGGTTTGCGCTTCTAAAGCTCTGCTTAGAAGGCAAGCGGATACGAGCCCCATTAGCATCTATGATGTATGCTCAGCGTACATGACGTTCCTGATGCTTTAGCTCACACTTATCTGCGACGTAGGCTTTTGACATACTATGTCATACTCACCTCGCATGCCCCCCTCGTTCTGAACGAAAAATTAATGCAGCCCGCAATCGAGTGCCTCCTCGACGCCCAAAAGACCTACTCCAACTCGGCCTTTTTCCTCTATTTTGCCGGCCGCGTCTCGCGCCTGACCCGAAGCCTGACGCTCTCGACTCAGTCATTTGAATACACCTACCAGGTCAGCCAGGGCGACTGGGCCGAGTTTGCGACGGGCCAACTTGCGACCTATGAGATTGCGTTCAATGCGGCCATGGCTTTTGACTGGACGACCTGCGCCCAGCATCTCCATAAGATCTTGCCCTCCCATGCAAAGCCTGCGTTTATAAAGTACTTTTATGGCGCGTGCATGCAAATGCTGGGCCAGACGAGCGACGCCATCCTCGCGTACGCCGACGCGGCCAAGCTCGTACCAGAACAAGGACCGTCGGCGGTTGAGCAGTTTGTGCGCCAACGCGTGGCTTATTTTGAGAAGAGCGGCTACCAGGACTTGGTTCTGTTCTCGCCTGCTCTGGAGATCCTATTGCTCTGGAATAACATCGCCAACATGCCGGACAATATCCTGGAACGCGCGTTGGCCCAGGTTGAGGACACGCTCGGCGAGATCTATGAACGGGAGAAGAAAGAGTATGAGATCCGAACGATGGAGATCGCGCCGGATGTGGGACCGCCCGACTATTACGACGAGCGTGCCACGCTGCTCCTGATCAAGATCTCCGTGCTCAATGCGTTGGGACGCGGGCGTGAGGCGATCACGCATATCAATTGGATTCTGGATAACCAGTCCCGCATCATGACGTGCAAGTGGATTGCGCCTTTTACATACTGGTATGTGTAGGCAATGGAAGTGTCTGATGCTGCGATGACGCTCACAATACGCTAGGGAGGCCGGCGTGACGTGCTGGTGCATGGAAGACTACAGCCGGGCACGCCGCTTGTGGGAGAGGGCGCTCACATTCTCAAGCTATGTATTTGAATACCGTCTTGCAGTGGTACGTATACAATGCTGTAATGACAGGCGCTGTTATTAATATATACGTGTAGCGGCTCAACTTGGCCATCACGCATGCCAACGAGCTAGGTATCCTGTCAGACCAGGCACCCAAGCCAGAGAAAGGTCGCAGCACGCAGGGCCGAAAACGCATGTCCATCTTCGGCAAGAGTTCGCCGCCAGACACGCCTAAAGAGTCTGCTTCTCCTCAGAGCCCATCGTCTCCTACTGTATGATAGAAATACTATTGAGTGTTCTGAATGTTGGCACCTAATTTATGTAAATTTATGCCCGCGTGGCCATCCCTGGAATTGAATAAGGGGGGGCCGAGTCCAAGGGTTTCCGCATGCTGCGTTTGTCGACCGTCCGACTTTTAGGACGACCCATTCTTCATGGCAATACGCCTCATGCGAGGACGCTGTCGTGCCGGTGGCTGAGCACCCATCCCACTTTGAAGCGTCCATCGCCCCTGGGTGTCATTGGCCGTGCCACTGTGTCAGTCTTTGCGTCTCCTCCTGTCAGTGCCTTGTTGATCGTCGGTGCAGCCAGTCCGCGTTGGATCAAGACATGCTATTGTGAAGCATCCCATACCGTTAAACCGTTGCCACCGGCTGTCATTCGCGACAGACCCGTGCTGGCTCAGAACCGCAAGCCGTCGTTTCTACGCGATATGTGGTCCTTGATTAAGCCGGATATCGTGCTCATGTGTTCTATCATTGTTACTGCGATTGCCGCTGCGTTTCTCCACCTGCAAGCGCCTATAGTGACAGGCGAGTTGATCAACGTTATCTCGTCGGGTCTACGCTCATCTTTTGCGCTTGCGCAACTCAACCGGCCTGCTATCAAGCTCTTTGCCTTGCTCGCTGCCCAAGGTAAGAGACAGGAACGGGCGTTGTGCGATGGCGTATTCATGCGCGTAGGCTTCCTCACCTTTGTGCACATCACACTGGTCACGGTCTTTGGTGAAAATGTAGCCAAGCGGCTGCGCGCCCAACTGTTTTCGGCGATTGTGCGCCAGGATATGGCTTTCTTTGATGCGCATCGCAGTGGCGAGCTTGTCGGGCGCCTGACGACCGATGTTGCTGACTTTAAGGTATTTATTACGCAGTAGAAGCTCTTAAGGATCTCTCTCATCTTCTGATGTCTACTCTCTGTTTACGATATAGCATACATTCAAACAGCTCGTGACACAAGGTCTGAAATCTATCACCCAAACCATCGGATCCGCCATCCATCTCTTTCGACTTTCGGCCCCTCTCACGTTCACTATGCTGGGCACCATGCCTATCCTTTATGTCCTGCTGAATATTTACGGCGCCTATCTTCGCAAACTCAGTCGGTACACCAAGCAACTCGATGGTCAGGCCAGCGGCGTCGCAGGCGAGGTCATCTCAAACATGAGGACCGTACGTGCCTTTGCGGCTGAAGACAAAGAAATGGATCATTACGGTGAGGCCTGCGATCGTCTCTCGGCCTCCAACCGCGATCTCGGCTTCCATATTGGCATGTTTCAAGGTATACATGCATGCACACACTCCAGAAACCGTGACATAATATATAGGGTCTAACACTTTGTATAGGTCTGACCAATGTCTCGATCGGCTGTATGGTCTTGACCGTCCTCTACTTTGGTGGTACCCTCGTGATGCGTGAAGAACTGACGAGCGGCGAACTCATGTCGTACGTGATAACGCGCAGAAGCAAAACGTATTCACTCAAGGAGCTTGCATAGGTACATGCTGTCGACCCAAACGGCTCAGCAGTCGCTAGGTAACAAATACAGGCAGATCAACTGACTGGAATCACTTATGATCCTCTGCAGTCTCTCTCGGTGTTCTCTTTGGGCAAACCATCAAGGCGACTGCATCTGCCACACGTGTGTTTGAATTCATCCATCAGCAGCCTATTGTGCCGCCTAAGGGCGGTTTGATCCTGGACAAAGTGCTGGGCAATGTCCAGTTCAGACATGTCGGCTTTTTCTATCCATCCCGACCCGAGCAAACGGTGCTCCATGATTTTAGCTTGGACGTACCCCAGGGCACAACTGTGGCTCTTTGCGGTCCTTCAGGTGACTACTATAGACACAAGCACATTTGCTGCAATCGTAAACTCACACGACTTAGGATCCGGAAAATCCACTATCGCGGGTCTCCTGGAGAGGTTCTACGAAGCAGAAAATGGTACGATCTTCCTGGACGGACACGATCTCGCCACGCTGGATCCATCCTGGCTACGCCAGCAGATAGGCTTCATCAACCAAGGTACAGTATGAGAAAACATGGGACTAGCAGCTTGAATCATTCAAATACTCCATTCCTTTCTACAGAGCCCGTTCTCTTTGCCACGACGATCTTTGAGAATATCCGTTATGGTCGGCCCGACGCCACCTTGGAGCAGGTGAAGCATGCAGCGCAGCAGGCCAACGCCGCAAGCTTCATTGAGAGCTTCCCAGATGGCTACGATACCCTGGTGGGCGAGCGTGGCGCGTCGCTTTCGGGTGGTCAAAAGCAGCGTATTGCCATTGCGCGTGCGATTCTCAAAGAGCCCAAGGTACAGATTCATATATGCATGCTTTGCGAAAGAGAGCTCCATACACTAAACTCTTTTTTTTTTTCTTTTGGTGTAGATTCTGATTCTGGATGAAGCCACCTCCGCATTAGACAGTATGTTCCACGAGTCAGAAGTAGAAACCTTATCTCAGTATTTGTTTGTATAGCGCATTCGGAAAAAGTGGTGCAGGATGCGCTGGATACGGCCATGGAAGGCCGCACGGTGATGGTGATTGCGCATCGCCTCTCGACTATCCGGTCCGCCGACACGATTGTCGTCATGGGTCGCGTCCCTGGAAATATACTTGAACAAGGTGCGTCATGCTTCAAATAGTGTCTAATTTGTGCTCACGCACTCTTCTTCTTTAGGCACGCATGAAGAGCTGATGGCTCGCCGAGGCACGTATTATAGACTTCATAACCAGTTAGAGAATGAACAGTTTTAATGCAAATTATGATACTAGAAAAAAAAAAGCACCCAAGTAGCTTTTAAACAGTAAAGGAAGGGAAATATGTACAGTTTGATATCATGACCCGTGATCATAGAATCACCACTCAACAATGATAGGCGGCGGCCGCCTCCGTGCTTCCTTGAGTCGATGGTCAATATAGGGGTGCGTGAGGGGTGTACCCGCTGCGGCCATGATACCGACGAGTTCCTGGCGATGTTCCAGCATCGCCTCGCACACACCACGGATGGCGCCCGCGCTGGCTGGGTCTGCGCCATGCCTAAGCAGCAGCTCGACGCTTGGCACACAAGAGCAGCGTAGTGCCTCGCGCAGCGGCATCCCTTGCATGGCGTCCGGATCCGCCCCATGTTGCAGAAGGAGGCCGACCATGTCAGTCGTCGACCGCCGGCGTGCAGCGTGTCGAATAGGCCAGTTGTCACGGCAACAGGCATCGGCGCCTGCTTCCAAAAGGCGCTGTGCCACGTCGACATTGCCTGTCGCAACCGCGTACTTGAGCGGGGCGTTACGATTGGTGCCAGCGTCGGCGCCTGCGTCGAGGAGCATGCCGACTACGTCCGTGTGGCCCTTGTAGGCGGCATTTTGGAGGGCAGCATCATTGTAGACATGGATATCGACGTTTTTCTGGGAGAGCAAGAGACTGACAAGTTCCGAATGGCCATGAAGGCAGGCCCGGCGCAGGTGCCGCTCCCGGTTGGCGTGGACGTCGCAGCCGTAGGTTTCAATGAGATGCTGCACCATGCTGACCTGGTTTTCAGAGCAGGCCACCATCAAGACCCGGTCCTCATGGACGTTGGCACCGTAACGCTCGACCAGTAAGTCTACGATGCGCGTGGCACCCTGCATCGCGGCGACGTTGAGGAAATGGGCGACGGTGGCTTCGGAAGGGCCGATGGCATCCATGAGGGTCGTGCACAGCGAGACGTCCTGGCTCGAGCATGCTTTCCAGAGCAGATAATCCCCGTCTGCTCTCGGGTGGCTGCCCAAAACAAGGAGCTGCTCAATAATGGATTTCGGATCAGGGCATCGGACGACGATGGGGCTGGCCATGGCTCGCTCACCGAGGGCGGCCCAGGTGCCGAACCGTTCGAGTAGGTAATGCGCCCGCACCCACGGAGATTCGCCCAGTTGCCAGAATATTTTGCATGTCGTTGGTAATCGTGGATTCTGTGCAAGACAAAAGATGCGGACAAGGAGCTCGGCTGGCAAATCCGTCAGTCGGATCCTTTTCTTGCGTAGCATGAGTGGGTGAAGGGTGAAAGGAGGATAAATATCCAAAGAGGTAAAGACGAAACTCAGAATTATGCGTCATGCCCTTATCAGTAAAAAAGTAACCACTAAACCAGCTCAATCCCGGTAACAGAGAAGACTCCCTTCCACCCCCGCCGCGAAATTGAACTCTATGGTCTATGGCGTCTTCGTCAAGAGCAGTGTTAGCGAGTGCGTTGCGAACAATAACACAAATGGATGTCCTTGGGTGCTTGTTATCTTGCTGATAGGTGGGGCCATGATGAGAAGAAAGTTTCCACCAGTGTAATGTTGCAAGCATATTCACCCAGCACTAACCTAGTCTAGTTTTAAGTACGGATGTCTGTCGTTTTTGTGCCAGCACGGCAAAGACATCGACAAATATACTCACTGCTTTGGGATGTCTTCTTCGTGTGGCACCGTCTGTAGTATGGTGGTCACAACATATATCCTAAAACCTTGTCGATATTTGGTCTCATCATGAGCAAGAATAAGGAAGCCTATAGGTGATATAGACTTTTCTGTCTGAATTAGTATCCAGAACCAGGCTGCTTCCGACATAAAATCAGTTACTCGCGTTAGGTGCAGAGTTGGGCTGTGCCCCTCTATTGAAGGCACTGTAAGCAGCAAGACCAAATTGGACCATCGTCACGTTCATGCCTCTCCTAATATCCTGATATACTCTGCTCTCGGTGCTCTACTCCCACAACCACTACGGTCGGCGGTGGCCAGAGAACGCTGATTTATAAAAGAAAACGTTGGTCTGAGACTTGGTATTGTAATATGGTGGACTGAATGAAGCAAACCTGGATATATGGCTTGTAACTCCACTTCCATTATTTAGCGCTTATTTTTAAACTTCAACCTATTGCCCTTACTAATGCTATGCAATACGTGGGTTGTCTGAGTAACCCATACACGTAAATGAGCAGAGGCTCTTATTGTAGTCAACGCCATTTATTTTAATCGCCCTAGGGGTCGGTGGGAAAGCTCGGGCGCGTTTGGACCTCACATTGACTTTTTTTCTGCATGACGTAGGAGGAAATTATTTAATGTCAGGTCAGCCAAGAAATAAAAGCTCTCTTTGTTCTTCCTTCTCTGAACCCACGGTGGCAACTTGTTGCTGAACTGACGGCTAAAGAGACGTGTAGAACAGGAGGAACTATTACGGACCTGGTCTGGGTAGTGACTCTGGGCTATATGCTACGGATTATGTCTGGGCTGATCGGCCGTTGCTTACTCTGAATGTTCGTCATAACACGAGAGTAGCTTTTTTTCTTTTTTTGGGACCAGATGGTCTTCCACCTTCCCGTGGTTGGTCCTGTTAATCAAGTCGCTATGACTTGAGAACTAGGAGAAGGCCTTAAATAGACATCACTACCTTAACTTACGTAGTTTGTTTCTCCTTTCATCATATAAATGGTTTTTTCTCATTCATAAAAGTGTCATGACCATCGGAAGCAGCTCATGGGGACGTTTCATGTGTATTTTTTTTAGCATAGAAGAGAGCAGAGAGCAAAGTGTCTCTCTTTTGAGGGAACTGCATGGTCTTTTCTGAAGAGCAGGTCAAAGAAGATGCGAGGATATGAAGTAATAAACAGGCTTTACAGTAAACAGTCAAAGACCAGACGGGACGCCAGACCTTGAACCATACGCAGGCCAATTTTGATGCTGCGACGGGTGCGCAAAGGAACAATTTGAGTCCTCTCCTTTTCCTCTTTACAACATGATCCCAACCAAACGGAAGTCGTCGAATGCGACTTCACCATCGTCACCTTCGCATCGATCTCCTCTTTACCAGTCCTTTTCACCTGCCACAAGTCCCCCCCATCGGCCTCTGAACACGGCAGCAGCAGCAGCCAACGCATTCAAACGATCCAACTCTTCACAGCAGCAGCAACACTTGCAACAACGACGACAAAGTGGTTCGTCCTCGAGCAGTGCAACACCGATACCCCCTCCCCATTCGCGTCAAGGCTCTGTTGAGACCGAGCGCGAAGGAAGTGTCACTGTTCAACAAGACGACGACTCCCAACACAACAGCCAGCAGCAGCAACAGCAACAGCAGTCATCACAGCAACAACAGGATGCAGAGGCGGAAGAAGAGGAAGAAAACAAGGAAGATCTGATAGGCGACATGGACGCCTACATGCAAGCACAGATGGAAAAGCAGAAAGAAGATATGAAGTACGTTGACGTTGGAAGCCTGCACAATGAAAATATATGACTGACATGCAGGAAAAAGAATCCTGTTGGAGAACTTTTCAAAGGATCAGTCACAGAGATATGAAGCCTACCGGCGATCGGCACTGAACCGTACCAACGTCAAACGCGTGAGTAGTGTCCTAGTAGACTATTCAGTTCCATGCGGGTGTGATGTAGTAGTTATCGGGTACTAATGCCCATCATTATAATAGCTGGTGAGCCACGTATTGAATCAGCAGTGCTCCCAGACCATGTCGATCGTTGTGGCCGGTTTCACAAAGGTGTATGTCGGTGAAATAATAGAGAAAGGTAGAGATAGTTATCAACCGAAGCCGATGCATGTCACTCACTTCTGTTTAGCGCGTGAGGTAATGGAAGAATGGGGCCACACAGGCGCAATTCGCCCCGAGCACCTCCGGGAAGCAGATCGCAGATATAAGAAGGAAAAGGCGGGGATGGCGCGCGCCGGCAGACGCCTCGCCATTGGGCCCTAGTTCAGAATAAAGAGCGCACTTGTGTTGTATTGACAGACAGCATGCTCTGATAATATATTTGTCAATGCTGTCAAAATAAGGGCCCATTTTGGCATGTCGAACAAGGGAAAAAGGGACGGGGTGACTGCTTGAAACAAATTTCCTGCATTTTCCTGCAATAGATTTTTTTGTTCATTCCTTTATATAACATATACCATGAAGCGGGCACGAGTGGAAGAAAGCGACGAGGACGAGATCTTGGAAAATGACTCTGAAGAATACAGCAATGACGATCTTGCAGAAGGAGAGGAAGAGGTAACGATTGCCAAGTCTAAACTTTGACAGGACCCTAAATATCTCTATTCTTTCATTCAGAGTGGCTCGGACGACGAGCAACAAGACGAGTATGAATCCGGCTCAGAGGATGGATCAGACCCAGAATCAAACGAAGACACACAAAAAGCTAAGATTGCTGCCATGAAACGAAGTAAGTTGCCCTGGTTTGGTATGAATCACGACACTCATGGTTGAAATAGATCTTGCGCATGTTTCGTTTGAGCAGTTGGCCCAAGTACAAGACAAGCTACACGGAGACAAGGGCACCAAAAAAAAAAGTATATCCAAAGATCAAATCTTGCGCGATTTGCAAGGTGCTGTCAAAAAGTTGCCAAAACAAAACCGAACAAAGCGGACCAAAGATGACATGAAGCGTGATAATCGACACAAGTAAGTGGATTCTTTCGATAACAAGTGTGAGGCAAGCTTATACTTATTTAACGTCTTTATTAGGCCTATGGAGGTCTCTTCGAAACGCGCCGTCAGTCGTTTGCGCGATGTTGTCCCTCGCGCCGCTGTGGTAAGCAAAACCGCTGGAATTCTTTGGTCGTGGTGATCTGCTCACCGGGCAACGTAGAAACGACGCGATCCTCGTTTCGACAAGCTGTCGGGTGATTTCCACGAGGAGGGCTTCCAGAAGTCTTATGCATTTTTGGACCAATACAAAGAGTCGGAAAAGTCCATGCTACAAGAACGGATTAAGCGAGAAAAGGATCCTGAACAGCGTGCCGAGGCTGAAGCTCTACTGACAAAGATGGTAAGATGGAGAGAGACAGTATCAGGTCGAAGGCAAGGTTGCTCATCATCGTTTAATGCATCCAAATATCAAATCATGGTGTTATTACCGTAATAATGATAGATTTCACGAGAGAAGGCCGAGAAGCAGGCTAGACGAAAGAAGGAACTGCTACGGGAGCGTAAAAAGGCCGAAGCAGCCTTGGTGCAACAGGGCAAGAAGCCCTATTTCCTCAAGAAATGTAAGTTTAGTACCCCCCCCCACCTGTCTATTCTACTAACATACATCGCAATCTTTTTCGTATTCTTATCATGTAGCCGAGGAGAAGAAGCTCTTCCTTATGGATCAGTACAAGCAACTCGGCGAGAAGAACATGGACAAGATACTCGAGAAACGCCGCAGAAAGAACGCTGCCAAGGATCATCGTCGCTTGCCCTTCAAAAGACGATCGGAGTGAACGCGATGTGTCACAAAGTAATAATTGGACGGTTAGCACTAATGATGTTGTATTGCTTCCAATACGCTCGAAAAAGAGTGTGTGCGCGCGCTTGGATGTGCGCGCGTGCGGGGATCCATCTTATTATGCTGTGTGTGTGCACGTCTATGTATACAAATTTGTCTCATTAAACCACATTTGTACGTGCGTATGTGCTGTGTGTATAAAAAGCGGTAGCACTCTTTTTTTTTTTTTCTACCAAAAACTAAAAAATCTCCTCCGTTATTTCTTTCTTTCTTCTTCACTTTCTTTCTCTATCCCTCATTATCCCATCGCTTTTCCGATGGTCCTTTCCAGTCGTTTGTCTGCCCTCTGGGCAATGATCACTATGCTGATTGCTGTGTACGCGTGCGAAGGTCATGCCGCCAAAGCATCCGCTTCTGCGTCCTCAGAAAACCGTGTTATTGCCTACATTGTCGACTGGGTAATTAACAAGTTTTTGTCGTCCACCTAGCATGATTGGAGCTGACACTCTCATCTACTAGGACCTGCCTAAAAGCATCGCTTGGAACAAGTTAGATCATATCATTTATTCGTTCGGTGTCCCAGATAAGAGTGGCAAGCTCGGCCAATTTGATGAGGGTCAACTGAAATCAGGTACAAAAGGCCTTCCATACACGGAAAATTTCGCAAATTAAGTTTGTGATGATAATACCATACTCACTAACATTCTTTGCCCTACTGCTACTACCACTACTACCATTACTATTACAACTACTACTACTACTAGTTGTAAAGGAGGCTCATTCTAATGGCAAGACGATTAGCTTGGCCATTGGCGGGTAAGTCCTAACAATATCATCTGACAACTTATTCGGCTCTCCCTAACCTCATCTTCTCTCCCATTGGCAATTTGTTGTCGTTTAGTTGGTCTGGTTCCCTGTACTTTAGCTCTCTCGTCGCTTCGGACAGCTCGCGCCAGAGTTTTGCCAAGATCCTGTCTCAAGCTGTGGATGACTATGAATTGGACGGCCTGAACATTGACTGGGAGTATCCCAACAGCCCTAACGGCGTTGCTTGCAACCAAAAGTATGTACATCATCACCCAGCTGGAAGCGTAGGACTCATTTTTCCCTTTTCTGCAAAGCGACAAAGCCGATACTGCGAACTTCCTTTCCTTCTTGAAGACGCTCCGCCAGACCTTGAAGTCCAAGAAGACTCTGATTACCGCTGCTGTTGGCACCGCGCCCTTCAACGATGAGAACCAGCAGCCCTCCACCAAGTTAGACCCTGAGTGGGCCACCGCCACGGACGGTATCTACATCATGGTACGACCCATCCTAATAACTATGAAGAAATTATGGACTCACTCGCTTTCATCGAAATAAATCAGGCGTACGACATTAACGGCATCTGGAATAAGGACACCGGATCCAGCTCGCCCCTGTACTATGACAAGGCCAAGGCGACCGGTGTCGATACGGCCACGGTCGACTCTGCTGTCAAGGCCTGGGTGGCGGCTGGCATTCCAGCTGAGCTTCTGGTTATCGGTGTTCCCTTCTACGGCCACATTTCCAAGACAAAGCAAGATGTGACGGCCCAAACGGGCATGTACGTCCCCATGGACACGTCGGACCAGATCCGGGGTGACCAGTATGACTCCAAGGAGGCTGACCCGTGCCCGAATGCCAAGGCGTCCTACTCTGGCCAGTACGAGTGGCGCTCTATCATCGAGGAGGGCATACCCAAGAACGCGTCGGGCTGGACAACCTACTGGGATCAGGGCACCATGACCCCGTACTCTTTCAAGAAGGATGCTTCTCAATTTTTGTCATTTGATGATGCCGAGTCGCTCAAGGCCAAGGTCCAGTACGCCAAGAAGAACAAGCTCGGTGGCGTCATGATGTGGTCTCTCGAAATGGTAAGTCTTCATAAAGGAAGCAGAAAAAAAAAAGATCTTCAGGGGTCATCATTCTTGATTGACACGTTTCTTTTTCTACCTAGGATGACAAGGACAACACCCTCTTGAACGCGCTTCAGGGCATGCGCCAATAAGCCTGCATGTATTACATTCTTCTTTTGTTACCTTAGGTGCTGACCGCTTTTTCTTTCTGTGAAAAATATATATCGAGTCGCACAACCATCCTCACATATTATTATTATTTTTTATTGCAATGAATACATTCTTCAGCACACTGTAAAACACATATCAATACGTTGGTGTTCATTCGTGTGGCATAGTTTCATTTATGATCTGCTTGTTTGTATACGTATGTAGAAGCCTGGTACCGAGTTTGTAGCATTACAGCTTTACATATGCATGTACATGACAACTTTGTTCTTGCTACTTGATGATAGCAAATCTTATGTTGGAAAAAGCACTGTCGATCCTCATGCACCCTCAGACTCGGATAACCCGAAATAGGCATATAACCGTGGCGCCCCGAATTTCATTTTATCCCTGTATTTTGCTGCATGCTGATTAGGAAATCATGGAAACTCGTTCTCTGGGGGATTTGTGTGACATTAGTATTTCTGTGACTGTTTAGCTGGTGTACGAACTATGAACGATGCACGTCAGCTGACTGTGCGCGCGCTTCGGCCAGGCACATGGATTCCGCGAGCTTTTGGGACGTTGATCTGTCCATTTCTTTAAAGGTCCGCTGATGTAACACAGAAAAGGAGGGAAAGGATTTGACTGATACGCGAGCCATATTTATTGACAACAGAAAGGCTCAACTGAATAGAGAGAAAAAGAGAAAAAAAAGAGAAGGACGGTATCCCATTGTAGTTGGTGTATATACGTGCGTGCTTGTACGTTGAATGTGTTTTTGTATATCGATGTATGGGGGTAGTTGACACAAACAGTGGTGTTGGTAATGTGGGTGTGTGACGCGTGAGGTTGGAGTGAGACATGAGGAGAGAAAGAAAAAAAAGAGGAAGAGAGATGACTTAGACAGAGTCGGTGATGTCCTTGGGTTCCCAACCCTCGCTGCCAAAGTCAATGATGAGACGGTTTTCCTCAGTAATCACGAACATGCCCTTTGCGCCCCACTGGTTGGGACCACGGATGTCCTTCTCAGCCTTAATACGGGCCTGACGGAGCTGACGGGCGTGCTCGCGACGGGGCTCCTCGTCCTTGGTCTCGGCGTTAGTCTTCTTGACCCACTCAGAAGTCTCATATGAGTATTCCTTGATTGCGTCCTCGTAGTCCTGCACAGCAGCGGTGGTCGGCTTCTCCAAGGTACCAGCCTTGGGCGCGTCGACCTTAATGAGCTCGTCCTTGGTCTTCTTGTTGGTGTCGCCCGAGATGAAGCTGGGCAGAGCGGAAGGATCGATGTACTGGTTCAAGTCGTTGAGGCTCTTGGTGAACTGGATCTTGGTGGCGACGACGGGATCGAGCAAGGGGGTGATGAGGTTCCACACTGGATAGACACGAACGTGTGAATTTCTCCGCGTCCCAGCTCATATATGTAACCAAATAAACTTACCGGTGGAGAAGACCCAGGGAGCCTTGTGGATCAAGCACTGGCCGAGGGTCTCGGGATAGTAGGCTTCGAGACAGCTGAGCAAGAACTTGACGAAATCAAAGTCCATGTTGGACAGGGTAAAGCCCTCCATGTTGAAGACGATGCAGGAGGCCTCCGTGGGCTGGTTGACGACGAGACGCGAGGACTCCATGACATACATGGTCAGGAGCTTGATGACTTCGGGCGCTTGGTCCTCCTTGTGGTGGAAGCGGACATTGATGAAGCTGAGATGAAATAGACAAAGAAAGTTAATAAAGCGACAAAAACGATGGGGCAGTCTACTGCCACTATTATGCTGTACCAGATACCGCGGCCCTGCTTGTCGGGGCCACCCAGGCAGGCCTTGCCAGAGTTAAGGTTCCAGGTGAACTGCTCACCGAGACCCTTCTTGTGGGACTCCAGCTCGTCGCGGATACCGGTCTCACCGAGAGCAATCAAGTCGTCGACACGCATGACCAGACGCCAGCGGAGGGTGTTGATCAACATGTTGTAAGCCGCGTCGAGGTCCCACTTGCGGGCACGGAGGAAACGCAGGCAGACGGCATCTGGGTTGTCCGTAGCAACCATGTTCCAGAAGGTGCGGCGCAGCTCAGTGCCGGGAATCAAGGGAATGGCCTTTTCGAGAGGGAGCGACAACCACTGCGGGTCGGTGGTGGCACCGATGAAGTACTCCTGCTGGGTTTCGGGTTCCTTCTTGCCACGGCTGAAGAAACCACCCGACTTCTTGGGGGCTTCCTCCACGGGCTTCTTGGGCGCTGGCTTGGAGTTGGGATCGCCAGGCTGCTTGAAGAGGTCAAACAGCTTGATCCAGAGCTTCTTGAGCATGTCGGCTTGCTTGTCGTCCAAATGACCGACATGACCGGCGAGCGATGGGGTGGCGGGAGCAGCAGCGGGAGCCATAGTTGTAATAAAGGATTGTTCAGAAAGTGGAGAAGAGGAACAAGGAAGAGTGTTGCCAAAGGTGTGCTGCCTAGAAACCTTTTAAAGGTCACAATTTGACTGTGGAGTTGGTGCTCGTTGTTCTACAGACCTCACACTTTTGGAACTTTGAAGCTGAGAAGTACGCTCTTGCTATATTAGGTAAGACTAAGCTAAACCTTTTTTCTCTCTTGCACTCTCTCCTATATCCCACTGCACTGTCGCTCTTTGTGCACCTTGTTACGCTAGACATGTATATTATAAATAAAAACTTACCTTGACATCATCACTTCCCCGCATCGTACCTGCCATCTGCATCACGCCTAAAACCAAGCTACGTCGAAACATGCATGTCAACAAACGCGTTCTCATCTATGAAAGACACACGCCTAATAGGACTGTGATTGATTCAACACATGAAGGAGATCAAATGCAAAAAAAGAAAAAACGAAAAGTAAAATTAGCCAGAGTTTGACTGTGAGAATCTCACGCGCATACAAGTATAACAATGAAAAAACGTGGAGTAGAAAAAAGGTGTTGAGACGGGCGAGGATGAGTGCTTCGCTGTCAATTCCGTCGTATGTGCATACGTGTGTGTGAATTTTTTACTGCATCATTAATTGCTGCCTTCTTTTTAAGTCGCCATTGAGCTGACAACCCTCAGGGCTTACCTGAATGAAAACATCCACTCTACCTACACATGAGGCGCTCACACCCCAACCAACCATGATCGCATGTATTATCTCACACCTAGTCAATGAAAAGCCGCCACCCCGCCTTTTTTTCTTTTTTTTTTTTTTTTTTTTTTTTGCCCAGTCTGAAGTGACTGTAGCACGTGCAGATAGCTTCGGTTTGGGGTACAAGCCATCCATTTTGGGAAGGCAGCAGCCTTGACCATCTCTCGTTTCAATAAGATCGCCAATTCTCTTTCACATCAATTGATGCTATTTGGCTGCTGGAAAACCAAGCCCGCAACATATTCACAACTTTTTATGTTTTGGTTGGGGTGCAATGGCTATTCTTTCTTTTTAAGATTTAGCACATGTCGATACCTGTTGGGCTACACAGCGCTGTTGCTGTTGCTTGTGTCCATGCCAACGGTCAGTAACCATCACCCCCCTGTTTGTTAGAGGCAACTTGTTATGTGCCTTTGAATACGCACAGGCATTCGTGCCACCTCACAACACACGGGCACGGTTTACGTTTTTCTTTCCACTTGAAACCCCCCCCCCAACCTTTTCTGTCTTGAACTGAAGCACCCATCATCACGTTACCCCGTGTCATGAGTCGTCATAGCATTTTTTCGGATTTCATACGACGGATCTACAGAGCGCGCGTGCAAATGATGGAAATATGAAGGAAAAATAGAGTTATCCCCACCATTCAAGACCAAAATTCAGTGGAAACCCAACAAGCGAGAGTTATAAAAAAGCATGTGAACATTCAAACCTTCCAATTTACTGTCCATACTCCGTCCCTGGAGTTGCACGTAATACGAGACTCGCAGGAACATGCTACCTTTGTGCGCTGGAACACGACTGGCTGATCTCCGTGATGAAAGAAAAAAAAACTAATAAGCACGAAAGGACCAACGCTTCTTATCAAGGTGAAAAACTTACAGGAGTGTGAGAGTATGAAGGTCAAATATTTTTTTCATAACAAAACACGAGCATAGGTATCAAGACCAGCCGAAAAGGCTTGTAAGCGACTGTCAATAACGAGCTGGTTTTCCTCCGCGAGCGCTAGTAGAGCAATAACCGATCAGCGGGTCGTCCGCTTGCTATCCAACTTTATCTCCCCATGTCTCTCTGCCTTTTTTCACCTCTTTTTCCAGATCTCTACGTACCTGAAAGTCGTCTAGAAAGGCCGAGTAGTGGGACGTGAATGACGCGTAGACTCCACTCATCATCCTCTGGGCTGTTTTGCGCGGGTTCTGGCTGCTCGTCGAGTTCAACGCGTGCGACGTAACAGGACGAGTTGCTCAGGCCAGGGTCATAGACCACCGGGTTGTCTTCTATGAAAATGTTGACCGGATCGACTTGATAGCCTGTTTCCTCTTGGAGCTCACGTGCGGCGGCCGTGGCGGGAGACTCGTCGCCATCAATCAAGCCAGACGGAAATTCAATGCAGTAGCGCTTCACAGCCGGTCTACAGGAATGATCGATTACGCATGAGTATGGCACACGTATCAACCAGTTGCCTTTCGTTTCCACGCGTCTTCCTATGTTTGACGGGACAAACAAATGAAAACAGTGCGAGATAAAAAGACTTGCCTATATTGGATGACGAGCACCAGTTCTGGCTGTTGCTTACGGACGATCGCATGAATATCGACGGCTAACGAAGAGACGAGAGTGTGGCGTGAGAAACCCGAGCGTGGCAATTACTGTCATTGCGCCTACCATCGGCGCTACGTGATTGCGTCCTTGTGTTGTGTTTACGAATGCACCGTTCCCATGTGCGCTTGACGCCTTTGTTATCTAGGTATTGTATGCATTCCAGTTCAAGCCAGCGACCTTCGCCAAGACTAGCCGATAGGTCAGTGTCCTTAACTTGCGGCAGAGAAAGCGTCATAGAGGAGAAAGGGTCGCGACTGTTACGCGCGTCTTTCGTCTGCTCACTTCTGCACGGAATCAATTTCCGTGCGCATTGTGTCACGCTACGGAGATCCGCACCATGTACGCTTTTACATGTACATATCCTCGTATTTTTCAGAGTGAGTGGAAAGTACGAACGCACTCTGCTATATGAGTCCTATGCAAGTGATACAATGGGATACGGATAGGTATGAAGGAGTTATAGGGGATACATCTTGAGGACAATGCTTCTTTTTTCATTTTCGTATGATATGAACAAATCAAGGACCGATGCTAATTATTGATGCATCATCTCAAAGTGGCTCGTGCTGGAGTTGTTAGAACTGACTTTCTATCTCTTCGTGATATTCTTCTGTAGTGTTGTATAATCCCAACACTCCTTGAAACACGAAGATGGATTACGGTTGTGGCTGGCACATTGCTCAAATTTTTTATTTTTTCTAGAAGGGTCTCTGGGCTGTGGCTGATCGAACAAGATACAAATGTGTAAATTGAAAGCACGCATGGGCTACTCGAGAGTTTTGCCCGACTCCAAGAATGAGCATAAACATACAGCAAAAGCATGTCAGAGACATTTGATACATTTTTTACAGGCGCCCTTTCTCTCCCAAGAATCAGAAGTAAGGTCAAAGAAAATCAAGGAGGTTTCCTGGATGCTGGCATAATCCATCGAACCGCACACTTTTCCTTTCAAACCGCAGCCTCAGACGCATGATCGATGTATTTGGCGCAAATCTGTAACCATTCTTCGTCTATAGAAAGGGCAGACGGAGTGGAAGATAGAACAAAATACGTTTCAAAGGATAAGGGATACAAAGAGATAGTAAAATTGCGGGTCTTGATCAATCAGATCCAATAAATGAGACACCAGTTGCCTTTTTGTCCATGGTCTGTAATGTTTCTATGGCGCAAGTTTAACTCGGCAGCGACGTAAGCGCATCCTGCATCTTACCCAGTATTACGTAGTGCCTCTCACAAGAGTCAGCTCATGGACGAGAATTCGAGTCGGCATACGTTGCGACGGCTTCGAACAAGTCTGGTCAGCATATGCCCTCGACAACAAACTGACGTGATTCTTGGCCAAGACTGGCTTAAGTAGGACATAGGACACACCGCCGACTGCACTGTAATAAGCCTTCTCTATTCTGCCGCAGAGATATACTAAACCGTACAGAACGGGGGCCTGGTGCCAAATAGCAAAACCCGAAGTTTTCGGTCGTTCAAGCCTTAATGACGAGTGGCAAATTTCGCATATCTTCCTCCTCTTTTGCTTTTGTAACCTTGGCCAAGGAAGCGTCGGGAAGGCATCGTCCGGCTCGCCGTTAGTCTAGTGGTATAACCCAAAGACGCCCTAAGTGAAAGTGAGGCGCAATGTAAAGACATCGTTCGGTGCATTGCGACTTCATTAGTAGCGTCGTGCCAAAGTGGGTTTCCTGCCCACAATCGGTGTCCTGCCCACAATCGGTGTCCGAAGCCCATCCGCGATTAATGGCCATTTAAACTGACTCGGTTCCTCTTTTCATCGTTCTGGTCACTTTCCTATGACCTGGCTCAAGCGCCATCAAATAATTAAACTCTTTTGAATTGATCATATAGTCCCTTTGAAGTCGGAAGATGATGAGAGAAAACAACTTCACACTCGAACGACACCAAGTTGGGGCATAGACAAAGACAGAATATGTGCATATAGGTTTTTTTCTTTTTTTTCGCCGGCAGCCTCTCCAGCGAGGTTTATAGTCTGCATAGCAATTTTTCACGAAAGATCCATTAGTACTGTAGATATTGTCAAGCATTAGGGAAATTATGTATGGGCTACTCAGTTTCTGCCTTCTGGGTCTGACTATCGTCGTAGATTCTCCAAAAGAGTATTATGGTTATGTGGTCTTAGAATATCTTGCTGCCTTGGATGTTTCAGCAGAATGGATAAGGACGTACAATTACCAGTGATAATCAGAGATGAAGGAAGAAATGGAAAACCCTATGGCTCCTTTGTCACTTTGTGATCTTTTATCTCACTGTTTCTTTCCGCACGCTGAAAGCACCGAGCTGCCATGAAGCTGTAAATAAAAAACGAGATACTTTAACACCTACCAATTCAAATCGTTGCTCTAGTACCTCTATTTCTACCCATCTCTCCTCTCTTTCCTTACTGCACGAAATTAGCTCTCGCACATATTATAATTGCATAGTAATTACCTTGTAATATCACGCCATTGAGATATCCGTGCATTCGTGTTATGGATTGCACATTTCCTATCTAGCAGCGAGAAAAGCAGAAAGGTGCATCTCGTCATATATGCAATTGGCATGATTGCATGGTTTGGATGGTGACAACGGAAATAAATAGAGAGCCTATGGAAGCGATGGTCTTCCTCGTCCCTCTCTATCAGAAAACTCATAAGCAAGAACTCCTGGTGTCTCTTTATCACAGGAAATAGCTCGTGTGGGCTGGTCCACCTTTAATCGATTGAACTAAACGATTTGCGATGTTTTAAATGATTTCCCGAATAGGAAGTACGCGTGGGCTATCCCGAGGGTTCCGTACCGAGTCAAAATACAGGCATGATGACGCAGAACGAATAGCCCTAACATTATACAGTAAGAGGATATTTGGACCTCTTTTTACTCCACAGTAAAGCCGCGTATCTGATCCACGGATGTAAGTGGCCAATCAAAGAAGGAATCCAAGGGGCATAATAGGGCGCTTACATAATCCTTACCATCGAGATGCACATTGTTTTCATATCACGCTGCAGGTACATGCTCCACGTTTCGGTGGAGTCTACCTTCTGTTGCTTTCATTTACGGCTGTTGCTTCCGTTGTCGTCGTTGTCCTCAAAGCATGGAACACTCCACTTCTTGTCCATGTGGATAAGTTGTCTTTCATTCAGACTAGAAAGGCTAAACAATGAACCGACTATGTTTATAGCCGGCGTTCGTCATGCTACCATTTTTGTTCGCGGCGAGGCGCGCGCTTACGACCCTTCGAGAAAAAATAAAAACCAGTGCGAATGCCCACACCCATGCCCGTGCGTCCGCTTCTTCCATATTCTACATTCCCATGGCATCCATATTCCAAAACACAATCGACAAGCTCACAGAGGCTGAAAAGTTGATTCAACGGTTACTGGATCAAAACAACATTCCAACATCGGCAAGACAGGCCGTGGCAGGACTAGGTGTCCTCAGCACAGCGACCTACCTAGTTTCGCGGTACATTATTTATCGGCTCTATCTCGACCCAGTCAGTAAGATCCCAGGGCCACCAGTGAGCCGGTGGGTTCCTTTTAGTGGCAACTTTATTGAGATCTTCCGCGAAGATGTGAGTTATATACGAGGCCTTTTTTCTTTTTATATCTATAATGACACTGGTTATAGGCAGCTGAACCGCATAAGAAATGGGCACAGAAGTATGGAGGCATTCTGCGGTATCACATAACATGGAATCAGCCGCGCGTACTTGTCTCGGATCCGGTCCTGCTGAAGCAGATCTTGACAGTGCAGCAGTACGATTTCATCAAAACCCCCGAGGCATCCAAGTTTTTGGCCAAGTTTCTTGGCAATGGGCTTCTCGTAGCCGAGGGAGACGTCCACCGCCACCAGCGCAAGATGCTCAACCCGGCCTTTTCTGTCCACACCCTCCGGGACTTGGTCCCAATGTTGACTGTCCCTGCCGTCCAACTCGCCCGCCTTTGGGAAGCTGAACGAGACTATGATGCACCGCTCGATGTGGCCAACGACCTGAGCTTGACGACCCTCGATGTGATCGGCCTCGCCGGCTTTGGCCATCCTTTCCGCGCCCTTGAGGGTCATGGTGAAGATAAGCTCAGCCGTGCGTACCTGAGCATTTTCGGCTCCAACGACAACCGCAGCATCATGCGTTTCCTGGCCATGTTCTTCCCCATTCTGCAGCACATTCCCACAAAGCGCAATAGGTGAGCATTTCTTTTTTTTTTTCATATAGTGAGTCAGAGCCTAGTATATATACTGACATCTGATTAGAGAGCTGCGGCAGGCGCTGCGATGGTTGACCGAAGGCAGCTGCGAGGTTGTGGAGGCGTGTGTGGAGCGCACGGCCGAGCAAAAGAAGCAGGGTATCCGACCTAACAACATCCTGGCACTCATGATTGACTCTTCGGACGGCAACATGTCGGTCGAAGAAATGCGGCACCAGTGTCTCACATTCTTGGCAGCCGGGCATGAGACAACAAGTGTCTCCTTGTCTTGGTGCCTGTGGTTGCTCGCACGCGATCCGGTCGTGCAGAAGCAGCTGCGCGACGAAGTTGTACCCGTGTTTGGCTCTATCCAACGCGACCACTCACTGTTCCACAGCCAGGATCCACTGCAGGTCGACGCTGATGGGGCGCATATCCCTACCTACGAGACCATTAACGCGTTACCCGTACTCAACAATGTCTGCAAGGAGACGCTGCGTTTGATCCCGCCCGTGCCCACGACGAGCCGCATCGCGGAGAAAGATGTCGTGCTCGGCCCATATCACATCCCCAAGGGCACCCGCATCTTTATCCCTCCGATGGTGATGCACCACGACAAGACCATTTGGGGCGATGATGCCGAGGATTTCCGCCCCTCACGCTGGGCGGAAGAGGCCGCCCAGGCCGCGGGGCCGTACGAATACATGCCCTTCCTGGCCGGTGGTCGTCAGTGCATTGGCAACCGCTTTGCGATGCTTGAGATGAAGATACTCCTAGCTGTCCTCATCACCCAGTTTGAGTTCCTCGAAGCACCAGATTACACGCCTGGCAAGCGCCAGGCCATCACGCTTCGGCCGCACCCCAACATGACCCTGATTGTGCGACCTATCCATTAACCGTATCATAATAACACCTACCAACAAGGACTAAAATACAGGAAGGAGGGATCCTCCGTTGATTATCATGATATCCACGTTCTACTCATTAGAAATAGAGAGCGTCCCTTTCCCACCTGTAACGTGTAAGAGCAATACGTTTTGCAGCTGACGGGAGTCTCTTTTCTAAAGTGAATCTATTGTTTGTGCTCATGAAATGTTTATCTTTTCCCCTTTTTCCCTATTTCTAATGGCGAGGAGAACAAGAAACAGACACACATCCGATGTGTGGGCTGTGTGCACACACATCTTGGGGAGGTCGTCCTGATTCTTCTTCCACTTTCTGCGCGCGCCAACCATAAAACAGAATGAACAGGTGATCCGATTCAAGGGGTTTGCGGGCGTACTTGTATGCTCATTCGCTCGGAGGCGTCTCTTTCTCACTTTAAGGGGAAAGCCTCCACTCTCAGCGAGAGAAAGCGAGAAGCCCTGCTTATAAATATATTGCCAGCCCCATCTCGGACATGGATCCCTAATAGTCAAATGTAGGTACGCGACCTACCTAACAATAAGAGATGAATGAACAAAACATGGCATCTACATTTACGATAACAACAGCAAGCCTTTTGTTCTTTTGGCTTCCTAAAGTTGCTAAAAACTGCATTTTCTTTTACAGGCAAAAAAGTTTCAAAATTGGCGTATTCTATTCTGAATACACGACAGGACAGGGAGAGGCCGCCATTTTTTTTTTCTTATAAAGTTTCTTTTTTATTTAAGCTCCTTGTCACTCTTCTCTACCTCTGTAATTCTCGTCTTCTTTTGCTGATGATGACGATCGAATGACCAGAGTGATAAATTGTGACTCCTAGGATATCACGGACAAATAGTTACGGAGTTACATACAAGTGTATGTGCGTAAGGGAGCACTACGATGTGAACTCACAAGTTATGAATAGCAAAAAATAACAAGAGATGAGGACCCCTGACTTCTAAATGTATCAAGGGTTCGGTTAGCACCTCCCCTCCCCCCATCCTCTCTCTCTCGGTCCCCGCGCTCTTCCCTCCCCCCTTGCCCTGCATTACTTGGTTAGTCACCACTTGTTTTTATGAGTTTTGCTGCGCGTACCCTCCCCCGCCTTCTGGACACAGACAGCCTGGTTTGCTATATAAACCCCACCAGACCCGAGCAGTGTCAGATCGTCCTAAAATCTCATACACATCTTTAAGCTCTTTTTCTCACCCATTATTTTATAAAGCATGAAGCTCTTCCATTCGCGCGTCTCTTCTTCTTCCTCCGGTCTCTCTCAAAAGTCGGCCTCACTCGATTCAGTGTCCTTTGTGGGCTCCATCAAGCAGAGACGCATGTCCTGGCGCACTATTTTCCGCCGGTCGTCTCTAGACGAGGAAGATATCATGGATGACGACATGCTCTCCAACAAGTCGCGCGAACTCGAGGCTTTGATCGTCGACAACCGCACTCGCACCATCCGCCTGAGCGTCACGCCTACCTGTGCCGTCTAAGAGCAGCAGCAGTGCCGTATCTCTTTTTTGCACCATTTTTTCCTTTATATTATCCGCTCTTCGTACATACAAGCCCTCTTTTTCTCATTACATTTCTATACACATACGTACATACAGAACCACAGCAAAAGATCTCCATGCCCCTTAAAAACACATACCCCTTCTCTTTTTATATTTCTCCGCCTCATTGTAGATACAACCAGCTTCCTTTCTCTTCTATTTTATTGTATATACACGTCCCTATATGACTGCCTAAAGTAATATGAGTATACATACACATAACGATCTTTACTAAAAGAATCGGGAAAATGCCAATAAAGCCTCTTTATATTTTTACATAACTATTAGATATAATATGTCTTTATTTATTCGTTTTCTATTATTATGAAGAGTGTGCAAATGGAACAAGTTGTGGAGGATGGTAATGTTATATGAAGAAAAATAAGAGCTATGTTTAGCAACGCGAAGTCTGCACCTTCTTGCGTCCGCCCAGAGAGAGGTGCTGGGGGATGTTATAGCTTTGGGCGAGGTTAAGAATCGTAAGGATACCAATGGCGTAGTAGATCAAGTGTCGGTCAAACGGAAAAGCGTTGCCCTCGCGAAGGGAAATAGACCATATCGTGCCTCCGACGGTCGGTGCTGTAGGATGATGGATGGAGATGAAATGCATGTACATATGAGCTTAATTCAAACTAATAATGACGTAATGTACATACCAAGAGCACGCACCAGGGAGAGACAAGTTTGCAGTGCTCTAATGCCGTAAAAAAAAAAGAGGAAACATAAGAGTCAATCATAACGCAAATAGGAGAAATTGATGCAAGTTGACATAATCAGAACTGATTTCCATGTTTTGTCTTTTCTTTACCCGTTGACCATGCCCAGATTATGTTCTGTAGCCGAATTGTTGACGAGGACCATGATGCTCGTGAACGCAAAGCAGTTGCCGAGGTTACGGAACGAAAGAATGGACATGTAGACTCCGCGGAAGGGCCAGAGTCCGAAGCCGGCGGTGTCGAACCAGTGCTTGACGGTGGTCAGTTCCGGATAAACAAAGTAGCAAGGGATAAAGATTAAAAAGGCTGTGCGCACCATCTGCAAACTCGGTAGGCGTTTGTTGACCCAAGGGTAGCAGTAGAACTGAAAAATGAGCTGCAAGAATCCTGCAAAAGAGAGCGCGCGCGCAAGTTCCTGTGTGCCAAACCCCAGACCGCCGGCGTACGCCGGCGTGGAAAAAAAGAGAGGCATGACCTCATCAAACACCATGCTGTGAAATGCAAAGATGCTATATATGTCATTTATACGCGTGAGCTCATATTAAATGAAAAGTTCAGTTTTGGGCAAAACGCGCCACACTTACGAGTACGTCACGATGCAAAGGTAGGAAGTCTTGGTAATGGAGGACAGACCCGCGGGCTGTTGCTGTTTGGTAAATTTGTTGTCGGTAGTATCCAACAAAGCCTCGCGCTCGTCCTGTGTGAGGGCATGATTGTGGATCTGCTTGCGTCTGAGGACGGCCGGGTTGGATTCCTTAAGATAGAAGAATCCAAGGCCGAAACCGACGAGGGACCCGATGGAGGAAACAAAACAGGGCAAAAAGTACGGATACTCTTTCAAGAATGCGTTGCCGCCAAAAAGGGACGGGAAATTGTCTACCGGATTACAAAGAAAACCGCCTGCAACCATAGGACATTTTAGGTGAGAAAAAGAAATAAAGTTTTAAGATGCAGGCACATACCAAGGGCTGGTCCTATATGGAATAAAAAGGCAAGAAAACATCCATCACAGTGTTAATAAACAAACCAATTTCCCTGTATAGTTCTTTTTCTTTTTCTTTTTTTGACGTTACCCGCTAATTGACAAAACAAACCACAAAGATTAGCTTTTTTTTGGACCCGTCTTTGTGCGACTTGTAGCTTACCAATCATGCCGATGCCCCAGCAAAAACCAAACAAAGAAAATGCAAATGCGCGGTTGGTCTCGTCCGTGATCTCGGAGAGCATGGAACGCGCGACGCCGCCATTGCCGTTAAGAACACCACACATTGCGCGTGAGGCGACGGCCCACCAAAGCGATTTGGAAAGTCCAAACGAGCACGACGAGAGCGAATTACCAATCAGGCCCGTGAGGAGCACGGGACGGCGCCCATGACGATCCGATAGACGGCCCCAGACCAGTGCGGTGCAGAACTGAGCAAGGAAAAACACAGAGGCTATTTGGGTCGTTATTAATAAGGCTTGCTGCGGCGCGCATTTCGGTTTGTGCCACACATCACACGCTCGGCCTGAAAATGAAGGAAAAACTTACTGATCCAGCCTGCATAGGCACCAATTTCTTTTTCGTCGTCGGACAAATGAAAATCCCTGATCTGTTGGCATATTACAACCTCATGAGTCACACACGTTCATACATGCATCACTTTACATGCATCAATCGGATTATACTATCACTTTTCTTTTCTACGTACCATGAAATAGATGAATGGGAACAGGATGGTTGAGGTCAACGGTTCGCTAAAGAGGATGATGCAAATGATAAAAATTTGCACTTTAGGTAGCGGAGTCGGCTCGACGTCGTACGAATCTTGTTGCTGGGAGGGTGGAGGACATGAAGTGGAGGTGGTGGTGCGGGACAAGGCGTTATCGGGAAGACCATGGATGTCGGATATGTTGGAGGGGTGGCGAAGGAGGCTTTCATATGGGGTGTAGTTGGAATGGGTGGAGAGGTTGGTATATGAAGGCCGTCTTGAGCCTGCCCTGGAAAGACCGTCGATGCTCCTGTCCTGATTCGCCTCGTCAAACCACGCGCTGTTAATGCTCTCAGTGTAGCTTCTGGAGAGTTCGTCCTGGTTCATCCTTGGCAGATGTAGCAGGATGAGAAAATAAAAAAGAGCAAATGAGAGAGAAAAAAGAAAGTGGGAAAGTGAAAGAGAGAGAGAAAGCAAGGAATTGCGAAGGAAAAGGGATCTAAGGAGTAGGGGCGGAGCAATGGCCAGCAAAAAGGAACGAATAAAGCAGCGAACAAAAATAAAAAAGTACAAGCGCAGCCATTTGGGATGCAACCTGCGCGGCGTGCTTGCCCGAGAAGGCGCTATCACTGCTTTTGGGTGTAAATGGTCTGAAAAACTCCCCTTTCCGCGATTCTTCCGCAGTACATCAGGACACGTGTGCGTTGTTGAATGCCGCTATATAATAAGTGTGGTACCCTTGCATTGTTTCCTTGCATACGCACGACAGTGTGGCATCATCGGCTGGTGAGGAACGTGACCTTTCCAGGGCACTCACACAACGACTTGTACTGCGCCACTTTTTTTTGTTGTCTCAAAACTGTTGTATTTTGTATTGCATAAGATAAGGGGTTGAATTAATTATGAGTACGAAAGCATGTGGAAAGTAGAAGAGAGACACATAGACGAAGCGGAGGAAGCTCTGTCATATCACTCTGTCCTAGATGGACAGGGCAGCAAAGGCAACACCCGCGGCGAGGGCAAGCATTGATCCCTGCACGCTCAGGCCAGAAGCCGATGACGACGACGAGACTTGGTTCGCGTTGCCACCAGTGCTCTTGCCGCCGTGGCCGCCATTCGATCCACCGCTGACGCTGCCACCTTGGGGCTGACCGACCGTGGGCGACAAGTCGTTGGCGTTCATGCTGGACTGGCAACTCCAGATGCTGCCCTTGACGACGTTGGTCATCTTGAGTTTCTTTTCCGTATCGGGACAAGGGAAGCGCGAGCTGGTGGTTTGGATACGCATGCCGCCGCGGACGTCCTGCAGCTGGGGGAGTTCGTACTGGTCAAAGCCGCCTGCGACATCGACCGTGCCGTCCACTTCATTCAGCTTGGGAAAGCCGCTGATGGCCGTGAGCTGGGTGTTGTTGCCAATGGAGAGCGCGCCGCCGATACGTTCGATGGACTTGAACGAGGTCTCAGTGAGTTTATCGTTGTTGGCGACCGACAGTGTACCGCCAATAAGCTGGACGCTGTCGAGGTTAAGCTTGTCGAACGCATTCTGGTGGAACGAGATATCGGAGGTGACCTGGGTCAACTTGGGCATGCTGAGGCTGGCAAGATCGCGGAACGTGGCATTCTGGAGCGAGGTGAGTTCAGACGCTTCGAACGCGAGGTCATGGCCGTTGGCAGTGACGTAGAGGCTGCCGAGCAGCTCTTGGACGGATAGCTTGAACGACTTGATGTAGCTGTTTTCGGTCAGCGTGAGCGAGTTGAGTGAAGCGGGCTCAAAACCGTCGATGCCAGACGCGCGGATATCTTCGATGCGGACGTCTTCGACTTTGGTCAGCTTTGCGGGAAATTGGATATGCTCGAGGACGGGTAGGACAGCAAGAGTGAGCTGCTTGGCTTGGGTGAGTGAGGGCAGCTCGAGCTTGTTCATTTGCACTTGAGTGTGGATGTTGAGATGACCTTGGACAGCCTGAAGCTGGGGTGCACTAAAGCTGCGGAGGGCCTCATTCTTTTGCACGAGCAAGTCGCCTTGGATTGTCTCGACGCCTTCGAGGCGTAGCTGCTCCGCCGCCGTATTGTCAATGGTGATGACACCCTTATACTCCTTGCATGACTTAATTGCGTCGAGATCACTTTGCGAGTTGACTTTGACGTCCTTGCTGCAATTTTCACTAGCTGAAAACGGTATGATTAAGTTAGAACACGCGCCGTGCGATTTTCTCTATCTCCGTGTGTGTCCACTTTTTTACCTTGGGCTAGCGCAGACAGCGACGCAACGATGGCAATGAGAGCTTTTAGATTAGTCATAATAATAACTATACGCGTGCGATGAGATCAAATTACCTGTGTCGATTCTATTTATAAGTGATTGGGAACTAGCCTATGCAGGATTTTGGCAACAAAGAATGGTCGGAAATACGGGGGGGGGGATTTGCTTGTTATTTAGCCATAATCCAAAGCAAATCACCTTTTGCTCATTGTTGTTGCTTTCCACAATATTCTATGGAAGAGTGTGTCTCTGTCAGCATACTTTCAGTTCATCCTCCAGTTCGAGACCCCAATCCAGTAAAGGTTCACAGAACGCTGCTAGGTCGAGTACAGCTCGCACAATCAATAAACTCCTGTATGAAATTTGCTGTACGTAGACGCATACATTGAGCAAGCAAACAAGAAGCAAGCACCAATGAGTACGCGCAAGACAACTGATTGGTTCTAAGAATCAGCATGAAGAATGGACTATGATTATTTATGACACTTATAGTTTTTCCCGTCGAATTAATGCCTAAAGAATATAATAATATTATTACGTACCGTTAGCGTAGCATCATAATGCGAAATGAAGAAAATCATTAGTCTTGTTAAATTTACTCGCGATTTTAACTGTAAAACACAAAAGTATCAGCGTTCACAATAAAAGGATAGTACCAGTGCAATTAAAGCGTTCCTTTAAATGCTCAGTATGGTGGGCGACCTAGAAAGGATAGTAAAACTGTCTGCCGCTAGATAATTATGCGTCTTACTGTCGTTTATAAGCAGGAAGAGTACTTGTACCTTATACACATACATGTGTGCTAAAACAGCTCCAACATGACAAAAAAATATGTGATTGATAGCCCTTAAGTTTGTCATGGCAGGACTAAGTTCTTTGAAAGAATTTGGGTCGATCTCAATCAATAGCAGGAGTCTCAAAGGGACATCTCATAAAAGGGTCGTGAAACACCTGTGAAAAACATACTCTGCAGGATAGCAGAGTAAATATGTGTCTATTTACTCAGTAGATATTTCATCTTGACGTACTACTATAGCTCATCATAGTTTCTCTATCTGCCGTACCCGTCAATGCCGATGTCACAGTTAAATTTGGGACTAAAAATGAAAGCGTGGGGAAGAAGGAGTCAGATTAGCCAATGGGAAGACACCATCTCAGATAGGACCTAAAACAGAAACGCAGAATCTCCGAATTGACACCAAACTGTTTGTAAAGTGTTTGGCGTTTAGCGCGCGCGTTCCGTTTTCTCTTTTTCTTTCTGTCTCATCCCTTTCACTATGGCTGAAAAGTAATACTGAGAGCAATAAAGAAGAAGCATGCATGTAACATAGATTGACTGAACTCTTTGGGTAGGAAAATCTTGTTGCTTGGCTCTGGCTTTGTTGCTGCTCCTTTCGTTGAATACGTCTTGCGTCGTCCCGAGAACAAGCTCACTATTGGTACGGTATAATAGAATAGAAAACATAGCATAAGCAAATAAGCGAGCAGATAAGCAAGCAAATAAGCAAGCTAGCAAGCTATCAAGCAAGCAAGCAAGCGCGCGTCAGGACTCTAGTAACATGCCCATATCTATTGAATATAGCCAGCCGTACGCTTGCCAACGCTCAGGCTCTGCAAAAGGACTACCCCGCTGCTTCGGCTGTCCAGGTTGACATTAACGATGACAAGGCGATCGAAGATCTTGTTGCCCAGCACGACATTGCAATCAGGTAAGCATAGGGAGAGAACAAACAAAAGGGCAAGGAAGGATGCACTCTTATATTTGATTTATTGCACTGCAGCTTGATCCCTTACATTTACCACGCCAAGGTGATCGCGGCTGCTGTCAAGCACAAGAAGGATGTTGTCACGACCTCGTATGTCTCGCCCGCCATGATGGAGTTTGACCAAGCGTACGTTCGTGGATTGAAAATGAAGAAAATCATTTATGCTTAATGCTTATACTACACATTTTATAGTGCCAAGGATGCCGGTATCACGGTCATGAACGAGATCGGTCTTGATCCTGGCATTGACCATTTGTACGCTGTCCGTACCATTGATGAGGTCCACAAGGAGGGCGGCAAGGTAAGATACAAATAAACACGAGAACGGAGAGAAGGGTCTCTAATAAACAGAAACTGACTGATGAGTTGTATTCTACTTTAGCTCAAGGAATTCATCTCTTTCTGCGGTGGTCTCCCCGCCCCCGAGAACTCGGACAACCCGTTCGGCTACAAGTTCTCATGGTCTGCGCGCGGTGTGCTGCTCGCGTTGAAGAACACGGCTCGCTACCTGGAGAAGGGCAAGGTTGTCGAGGTGTCTGGCCCCGAGCTGATGGAGTCCGTTCGCAAGCTCAACACTGGCTACCCCGGCTACTCGTTTGTCGGCTACGGCAACCGTGACTCGACCCCCTATGACAAGCGTTACAACATCCCGGAGGCTGAGACCATCATCCGTGGCTCGATCCGCTACGACGGCTTCCCCCAGTTTGCCAAGGCCCTCGTCACCCTTGGCTTCCTGAGCGAGGAGGAGCAGGCCCACCTGACAGCCTCTGCGCCCGAGATCTCATGGAAGCAGGTCGTCGCCAAGACGGTCGGTCTGGAGAACCCCTCGGCTGAGGAGCTGAAGGCTGCGATCATCCAGAAGACCGGCATCCAGAACAGCCCTGACCAGGCTGCCATTCTTGATGGCATGCGCTGGCTCGGATTCTTCTCGGATGATGTCAAGGTGCACCGCCGCAACAGCCTGCTCGACACGTTCTGCGCCACCCTCGAGGAGAAGATGCAATACGAGGAGGGCGAGCGCGACATGGTGTTCTTGCAGCATCGCTTCGAGATCGAGCTCAAGGACGGCACGCAGCAGACGCGTACCTCGACACTGATCGAATACGGCAAGCCCGGTGGCTTCTCGGCCATGGCCAAGACGGTGGGTGTGCCCTGCGGTATTGCGACTCAGCTCATTCTGGACGGCAAGATCACCCAAAAGGGTGTCCTTGCGCCCATGACGCCCGAGATCAATGACCCTATCATTGAGCTGGTCGAGAAGGAGGGTATTGGTATGGTTGACCGTATCCTGTAAATACTTTATCAAAAAAGAGAACGAATAAATCTAAACCATACGGCTCCCCTTCAGTCAATAATGTATGCATATAAAGTATACTAAATAGGTGCAGTGGAGTATGAATTATGAGGTACCACTTGGGTAATGCACTATTCCCATGGTGTGATATCAATATCGCCTCTGGTGAAGATCGTGGAGTCAATGGCGAGATAGTCTGGCAATTTCTATTTCTCTCCGGCTATGCGTATGCTTGGAAGGAAGAATAAAATTGACGACTGATCCTTTAAATCGGCATATACCCGACGTGCATAAGGTCGAGAGTCTGTGTCCCTCCGCGGACCCACTGTCGTCGCCATCTTCTGCTAGCACGTCAGCGTCCCATACTACGCCAATGGTCAGTTCGCCTACGTACAAGGACAACCTCTCTGAATCCCGTATTCGTCAACACGAATGATCAAGCACACACGAGGCCAGATTCTTCTTCACTTGTATAAGCCAGTCACCCTTTGTACAGGTTATCTCTATACGGTGCTTGGACTGATGCTCTCTCACAAGCCATCATCTAAATCCATAGTTTCTCTTTCTTCTTTGTGCCTTTCATTGAAGCCGCCGTGTATTAAACGAACATAACGGTGCCTAGACTACCTGTGCGAATCGAACTATTATCCAGGCTGTTCTCCTAACTATTTTCGGACAACTTTACTTTGAGACATATCACAGAAGAAGGCTATGCACATATGAAGAACATATCTGATATCTTCAAACTTCCTGAAGGAAAAACCAAGACAGGAGAAAGTAAAAGCACTTGCTCTTGCCATATTGCTCTCCATCACGGCAGTTTTCCAAACGATCGTCAACAGTCGCTTTAATTGAGCATCGACAGTGACTGTCGCCAGTGTATTCGTTTTCACGAATATGCTGTGCTTGACCTTATTCTTTACACTGAGTAAACCTTTTTCAATGATCGAATTATGCCCAGGAGTAAGACGGCAAAATAGGCGCAGCAGTTATCATGGGAACGTTATACCGTATTTCTCGCTATAATAGCAACGATTTTATGCATCAACATTACCTAGTACAAAGATAATGGCGTTTGGACGGGCGCATACGGACCCATTCCAGTTCATTATGGCTTTTTCTTAAAAGAAAAAAAAAACCCTCCCAGTATCTCATAATCGTCCCACTTTCTACTTTTATTGGAAGTAAGTATGACGCTGGTTATTAACTACGTCGTGGATAAGAAACGCATTTAAAATGGGTTTGATTTGTGCTGTGTATTGGGCATTGTGCTTACTACAAGGAACCCTTCTTTGACTGAAGAGCCCTTTCAATAAAATTGAGACACACATTTCTAGACAAGATGCGTCCCGCCTGTGCACCCTGAATGGGTCTAACCTATGCGACCAAACCCGTTAAAAAGTGGGCGACCTGCGGTCCGGCGAGACATAAGTTTCACAATGGCTCTTTTATCGCAAAATCTAAGGACCTTCTGATTTTGCGATACTTGTCTGAAGTACGAACGTAGATTGCAACATGATTTTTAGATAGCGGTTGCATACAGCGATCGCTGGCCTAATAATGGTAAACCGTATACCCTCAATTTCTTGAAATGTTCTTCGTAGTAGCTTTGGTTTATCTCTTTTTTTTTTTTTTTTTACGTGCGCTGGTCTCGAGAAGGTGAGCCTGAGCTCAACGTTTCAAGGCAAAACTGCTCCGCATCAACAGCATAATTAGTTGGCTCAGGGTTTGCCATAGCCGTCGGCGACAGAACTCGCCCATTTCATACCAAATTTGTATGTGCATCAACAGAAGATACGATGTATGATTACAAAAGAGAAATTGAAAAGTGAAGATTCTGCCATTGGCAGTATTCGTTTCTTATCAACGACAAATTTGACCGGCTGCGAACAGTACATGTCTGGTTGTGAGTAAGTAAGTAAGTATGTGTGATGGGTATGAGACGGAGACTTCATGGTAGCGCTTATCGGTATTCATCATAATGGATGTAGGATCGAAAAATGTTTACCAGGGCAGGAAATAGAAAAGCTGTTTAGACCCTGGACGCGATTGAAGAAATTGAGTTATAAAGTTGGCTAATCAATTACGCGTGGTTCGGCATCGTTTTTTACCGCCTATTAGAAAATTTTGTTCGGGTTTCCCGCTGCTCCCGAGGCTTTCCTGTTTTTTTCTTCAACACCCCTTGCAAAACACAATGTTCTTGTCGCGCTCCACTACTGCTGCCTTGAAGGCCACCGCATTCTCCTCTGCCAAGGTAAGAATAGCATACACCAGGAGGGGGACCGAGGCCATATGTGCATGTCAGCCAGTGGTGGATGGATGCTCATACCATGCGTTACATTCGTTAGACCAACTCGGTGCGTGCCATCACCACCGCCTCGCCTACCATTACCCAGGCTTTCAACGGTCAGAAGAAGGCCAACGTAAGTACGGAACACTGCGTATGTAATAGGAGTGTATTCATGTTTCTTGTGCTGCTAGGGCAACTACACTGTGACGCTCATTCCTGGTGATGGTATTGGTCCCGAGATTTCGCAGTCGGTCAAGAACATTTTCGCGGCCGCCAAGGCTCCCATTGACTGGGAGGAGGTGGACGTGACGCCCATCATTAAGGACGGCAAAACCGCGATTCCCCAGACCGCCATCGACAGCGTGCGCGCCTCGACCGTCGCGCTCAAGGGTCCTCTGGCGACCCCCATCGGCAAGGGCCACGTCTCGCTCAACCTGACCCTCCGTCGCACGTTCAACCTGTACGCCAACGTGCGTCCCTGCCGCTCCATTGCTGGCTTCAAGACCCCCTATGAGGACGTCAACACGGTCCTGATCCGTGAGAACACCGAGGGCGAGTACTCGGGCATCGAGCACGAGGTCGTCGACGGCGTCGTCCAGTCCATCAAGCTGATCACCAAGGACGCCTCCGAGCGCGTTGCCCGCTATGCCTTCACCTACGCCGAGTCGGTCGGCCGTACCCGTGTCACCGCCGTCCACAAGGCCAACATCATGAAGCTCGCCGACGGTCTCTTCCTCGACGTCTGCCGCAACGTCGCCAAGGAGTTCCCCAAGATCAACTTTGATGAGGTTCTGCTTGACCGCGCCTGCCTCCACGTAAGTTTCGATAAGAGCAGGATATCAAGATAAGATGACTTAAGACCGAGATGCTCTGAATAGATCACGGCCGACCCCTCATTATACGCTGACACCGTCATGGTCATGCCCAACCTGTACGGTGACATTCTGTCCGACATGTGCGCCGGTCTGATCGGTGGTCTGGGTCTCACTCCCTCGGGTAACATTGGTCGCGATGCCTCCATCTTCGAGGCCGTCCACGGTACCGCCCCCGATATCGCCGGTAAGGACAAGGCCAACCCCACCGCCCTCCTCCTCTCGGGTATCATGATGCTCCGACACATGCGCCTGACCGACCAGGCTGCCAACATCGAGCAGGCCGTCTTCAAGACCATTGCCGAGGGCAAGGCCCTCACCGCCGATCTGGGCGGTCGCTCTACCAACTCTGAGTACACCAAGGCTGTCATTGGTAACCTCCAGTAAAGCATATAAAGAGCAAGGAAGAACGATGCTTCCTTTTATATTCTTTTTCTTTCATCCTTCTATACTTTTCACATCCCCCTCACCGAACTTCCTTCTTCATTGACACTTTCAAGATTTTCAAGCCATATTAAAAGAGAAGAGTAAGGTTATCACATGTCATAGAAAAACAAAAGCGGGATTTGCTGGGGTGGTGCGGGAACTGAGGGTGTTTCTACTGTATTTGAAAGAAAGAAGAACGTCTCTGCTCAAATTTATTTCCGCGGCATGTATTGTTCCATGTCTCCTCCGGCCTTCCTGTCAAGCTAAATGTGCCACAGGGCAAAGAAAAAAAAAAAAAAGACAAGCACGCCCTGGGACGTGGCACAACCTGCCACGACGCACACCATGACGGGTATGAATAGAGGCATAGCAGGTAGAAACCAGACACAAACCTATGCATTTTGTGCGAATTATCTTTTTTCCAGTGAAATGTAGTAGACATGGTGTAGAATGTCTCCAAAAAAGAAGGGTGTCCGCGCACGTACTCATCTCACCGTAGTCGTATCATTTGGGGGGATATGGATATAGAGAGTGGATGTATTGTATGTCATGTCCATATAGTATTATAAAGAGAGAAAGTATGTACAAAAGATGAAAGATTTATAACCCGGTGCGCTTGACCTTTTTGACCTTTTTGCCGCCCTTCTTCTGGAAGTCGCGCCAGCTGTTGACACGCTGGTCACGCGATTGCTCCCAGCGCTTGTTCTCCTCGGCCTTGCGCTTCCTCGCCTGCTGCTCTTCCTCGGCCTTGCGTTTCTCTGCGCCCTCAGCCTCGAGTTCACGCTTGAGTTGCCTTCGGCGTCTGAGCTCCATGTCGATGAGGATATCTTTGACCTTGGCCTGCACCGCCTTGCGACCCTCGGCCGTGCCAAGGAACGGGTACTGGCTGGCATCGACGCGTGTGGCCGACTCGAGCACGGTCTTGTCGTCGTCTTCGTTGGTGACAACCTGCGTCTTGACCTTGTGCCCGTTCTCGCGGAGGGCTTCCACCTTGGCTTCTTCGATCACGCTGAGGAGGAATTTGAGGCGGGCGTCATCCTGCAGCTCGGATTCGGCCTTTTTGAGGAGAGCGAACGCTTCTTCAGCGCGCTCGTGCTTCACCTTGTCGGGATGGATCATGAGGCTTTTCTTGCGATACTGCATCTTGAGCTGCTTTGCCTCGGGTTTGGTATACGGCAGCTCGAGAATGGCGAACGGGTCGAGCTTGAAGCATTGTAAAACACGCTCGATTTCAAGCTGTTTCTCGGACTGAGAGAAGTACCGTTCCAGGTCCCGATCGTCGCTCATGACGTTGTGAGAAAGAACAGAGAAATGCAGGAGTTTTTTTATTTCGATTTCCACTCATGAAATGCAATAAAAATTACCATGCGCGCTTCTGTCTTCCTTTTCCCATAGGACAGAATGCTCTTTTGACTCGTATATCAAACCTTGACCCGTTGAGTGCGCAGCTATCAGAAATAGACAAAGAGAAAAAGACACCGTTTGAGGATTCGTATGTCAAAGTGTGTATAAAGGAGTATAGAAGGTAACGAGTAGATGACAGGAGAGATGATACACAAGCGACTAAGCAACACCGTTGTTGGTCTCTCCGTTATACTTTTTCCATATACTACTTGATATTGACTGGCGCTTTATCTTTGGAGAATAGACAGACTGGTGACGATGAGCAGGTTCGCTTGTGACGGTAAGAGGCGGCGGAGAAGCGGGCACGGAGTGGATGGAGAACTTGTCCGAGTCGTGCGGAAATGCAAACTCGTCGACTTGGACTTTATCGTCATCGTAGTGCGTCAGGTGTTTGCGAAGAGCATCACGACTGACGCTGTCAGAGGTATCGGCCGACAAAGGCGGGTTTGGGAAAGTCTGAAAAGATGCATCTGAGTGGCGATGATGACTTCCGTTTTGCTGCTGCTGCTGCTGCTGCTTCTGAAAGACCTGCGGGTCGATGAGGCCTAATGGCTTGGATTCCGTGGGGAGACTACTGACGGAAGGGTAAGACTGGAGTGCAGGATCAACGATGTTAGTGGAGGCCGCCGCCGTCGAGGGATTGCTGTAGAGGTCTGTTCGCTGCGGTTCCAACTCGACGATCTCGTTGGGTCGATTGAACTGTATCCATTCGCGCTGTTTGCGGCGGGCTTCTTCAAACATGGCGAACCAGTTGATAGGTACACTTACGCGGAGGTACCGCGTCCAGAGATGTACGGGTGGGTTGCCTGCATGATCAAATGCATTGTATGCTTCAAAATCGCCTGGGATATATCTGGTAGAAACGGATCTATGTATCAGCCTATTGTTTGCATGCATATAATAATTGAAAGAAATGAACCTCGCTTCCGACCAACGCATTGGGTCGGCCGTCGATCCTAGAAACGTGTCAGCTTTTTTTTTTCGGGTGGAAAGAAGAGGTGATAGATAGGTGAACCTTACTTAATACGGAAAAGCAGCACATATCGTCGTCCCAGCCTATACACGCACAGATATTGAATCATGATGGCGTCAGCATCAAGTATTTCGAGTTTTTTTTTTTTTTGTTTTTGTCCACCTTCGAAAAGTGCGATCGTCACATGGTGTATTTGGACAATGTAAAGTGATCCTTGGACGAGATTCTCGTGTTCGATCGGCAAAAACGATGCGGCCGCTGCTTTTTCCGAGGACGAAGCCGACTGCCTGCGTTCGCTGACACCGGAGGTCCCGGGATTCCAACGTGCCAGGCGCTGCAAGCGTGTCGGTTTCTTTGCGTCCATAGCAATGGTAATTTAAGAGAAACAGGAAGAAGAAGTAAAAGGGAATATCAGAAAGTTCGGGACGCCTTCATACTTTTGGTGCGATTGTGCACAAGGTGTGGCCTTTTCACAATCATATTGCTTTGTGTCACGCCTTTTCGTGCGTCTTTCCTCCCCCGCCACAATCTTGCAGGACACACACCAATGACTGCTACCTCGGTTCTACGTACGAAAGAGAAAATACCAGTGGAGTCCTCTAAGGAATCATAACAATGACACCACATTTCAGAGGTGAAATATACAAGAACTTTGTTGAGTACAACATGTAGTACATTATAGGATAATTGATCCACTTGCTGCCAACAAGACGAAAAGAAAAAAAAAAGATAAAATATTACACACAGTCTTTTTATTTTTGGAAGCACATCGATTTCTTCGCAACTGAGCAATCTCATAAAGTTCATACCATTGATTTGGATTCATACATCCCATGAGGCTTATTGCTGATTACAGACACACTCACATAACGTCAAAATGGGTGTATAGCAAATGGCAACCGGCAAAATGTCAAAGCGGCATGATTATAGAAATAACGCACTTCTGTCGCGTCAAGGCAGCACCTCGTGACCTTGTGCTTTGCAGAAATTGTCCCGAACGTTGAAGCCTGATTTTAGGAGCGCACCTGAGATGGTTTCTGCATTGGATTATGAAGATAATTAAACCGAGCAGATGCATAGGCAAACACGTTCTTTCCTTTGATGCCACTCCTGCCGCTGCTTTTCCCTGGGTGTACATAAGCAACAAATACTGTAGCCCCGCTTCGGGATTTCGGACCTAAATGAGACACAATGGCCTCGTGCAACATATGCCACGGTCCATTTGTCTGTCTTCCTTTTATTCCCACATTCATGTTGTCCAGCATATCATATCCTTATCAGCCTTTGTCTGTAGCTCTCTTATCAAAACAATCAATCTTCATAATGAATGACAGGTATAGTATCTTATGGCACGATTTGAACTGTGCGGGCCTGTCGGTCTTAGCCGCTCCGTCTCGGGCCGCTAACTACGTATGCCTTTTGTGGTAAAAGGTTGTCTTATGCACTCACATGCTTCCTTGTTTGGGTGCTGTGGAGGGTTCTTTCCGGATTAGTAGAATTGGAAATGGGCTGCGCGTGTGCAATCGTGCTTTTCAACATATGGGCGATGCTACGGACAGTCAATCCATCGCGTTGGAAGCGAGTTTGACATGATGGACAGTACTTGACAGTCGTATTTAGCTTTCGTCGTCATTGGTAGACTATCCATGCTGACGAGAGATACCCTGCTTCTTTCGCCTTTGTTGACAGCAAATCCTGAATGAATTGGCTGCTTTCTCTTTTGCCGGCCTGTAAGTTCTGGTTTGCTTTACTGACAGCTGAATAGTGCAGACGCGAGGATCATCATGATAAATTATTTTATATCTATTACTGCAGATACAAGTCTAACTAGCCTACGAAATTTCGTTCCGAAATTAGTTCTCGTGGAGTACCCTTCATTTTCTTTACTTACACAGCGGCCG